>JBBMFX010055349.1:0-11044 GCA_037832545.1 Rhabdalestes septentrionalis
GGACAAATGAGGGACAGGTGAGGAGACTAACGAGGGAACTAAGGGACCGAGGGAAAAGAGACACAAGTAAAGGGACATGAACTAAAAGAACGGGGCGGCCGGACCGAGGATGGGGCGGTCGTCACAAATGCTATAAAATAACCACTTTGATGTTTAAGTGTTGTGTGAAAGTGAAGTGTTTTTGTAAGGTTTATAGGACAAACATTTTTAACTGATGCGGAACATTTACCTTTTTAAACCTTTACATTACTCTATGCAGTCAGTCCATAAAACCGCTGGTTACAAATACAATAGCTGACTGTTGGATGATTGTTTTATTATAAGTGACAAATTAATTATCCAGTGTTTTGCAGTATTTGTAGTCCTGTCCTGCCCTCACTTGAGTCATCTTGTGGAGGAATGTTCAGATGGGTTGACTGATGAAATGATAGTAAAAATCTGCTTGGCTTTTAATTTGCTTTTCACAGATTGTGTCACGATGTGACGTGTGCTTGCTCCAGGAGGTCAGAGATCAGAAGAAGAAAGCGATTCCTCAACTGCTCAGGAGCCTCAACAAGTAACATCACTCCCATCAGTGCTATGCACTCACAAACGTGTTGCTTACTTTTGACAGTAATTGTGTTTTTATACAATTTATGTACATTGACACTGGAGTCAAGTGCCTTATTTTGTACCTGTACACTCTAAAAAAGATTCCTGGTTGGTTCTATTTATAAACACACTCATCTGATTTACAAATCATTTGGTAGAAATGTTCTTTAGAAAAATCAGGTTTTTCTATTTTATGTCCCTAAAGACAGCTTTTAAAAAGACAGCTGCTGATTTTTTAGAATCAACTATATATACAGAGTTCTCTTCAAGGCACGTATGATAAGTGACAATGCCAGTAATCAGTGTCTTAAGTGCTTTTTTAAAAGTGTGGTGTGTGTCCTTGACAGACCTTCTGTGAGCTATGCATCATGAACACAGTCATTCAGGGAAATAATGAACAAATATTCAAATATGTTGCACAAGGATGTCCCAGATACTCAGATCAGATTAAGAGGAGCAAAATTACATGTTTAAATGACACCAATAATGTGTTATTGTTTTGATTCAGCTTTGAAGGCAGTCAGTATGACTCTGTGTCAAGTGGGCGTCTCGGCAGATCAGCAATCTATCAGGAGCAATATGTGTTTGTTTACAGGTAATCTGTTTGGTTTCATTCGTTTAGAACTCAATACTGTAAATGCTGTTGTTCGTATTGTACTTTCATGAACCTGTGGGAATATTGTTTTGGGTCTCGTTAATTAGCAGACATGATTTTGCAGTGAATATGAAACTTGTGTAGTTATAAGCGTGACCGAAAGTGTGTTTCATTTTACAATTTTTTTAGTGATAGTAAAAATCTTTCACTGAGTTTGCAGAATTAAAAGCAAAAACATTGCTTTGCACTCAGTTTGCACTTTTGTAATGCAAAATTTGCAAAATTTACAATCTACTGCACAGCACTCTTTTTGTGGAACTGTAAACACAACTCACTGCTTTACACACAATTTCCAAATGATCAACCCTCTCCTAGTAAAACTATGCACATTTATGGCCAGTATTTACACTGTCTGGCCACACTGTCACATGGGAAAACTGTTTTAGATAAGTAGTTGACTTTGCAATCAACATGAGCACTATAAATAAGCCACAGGTAAGCTCTCAGTGTGGAGAAAAATGGAGGGAGAAGAAAGACTGAGAGAAGTGAGAATAAGAGGACGAGGAGGTGAAGAGAAGGAAGAAGAGGAGGATGACAAAGACTAGGAGGTGAATTTAGAGGAGGAGGATGAGAAGATGAAGAGGAGGAAGAGGAGGAGGATGAAGACCAGGAGTAGAATTTAGATGAAGAGGACCAGGAGATGAAGAGGAAGAAGAGGAGGAGTACGAAGACTAGGAGCTGAATTTAGAGGAAGCACACAAGGAGATGAATTGGAAGGAGGAAGAGGAGGATGAAGACTAGGAGGAGAATTTAGGGGAAGCGGACGAGGAGATGAAGAGGATGAAGAGGAGGAGTACGAAGACTAGGAGCTGAATTTAAAGGAAGAGGACGAGGAGATGAAGAGGAGTAGAAGGAAGACTAGGAGGTGAATTTAGAGAAAGAGAATGAGGAGATGAAGAGGAAGAAGGGGAGGAGGATGAAGACTAGGAGCTGAATTTAAAGGAAAATGATGAAAAGATGAAGAGGAGGAAGAGGAGGAGAATGAAGACTAGGAGGTGAATTTAAAGGAAGAAGAGGTGAGAATGTAGGAGGAACTGTAAGAAGAAATAGAATTACAGATGTCACCAAAACTACAGGATCAAGTGATCAACCATGGAATGACCCTGAGGGAAGCCAGCCAACGGGTTCAGCCTAACCTGAGCCGCTACACTGTAGCAAGCATGATAAGGGCATATTGAAATGAGAATCGGTTCATACACTTACTTCACACTAAGTTTTTTTGTAGTACAATGCTCTAAACACAACAATACTGAACGTGTAAAAGCTGAAATTGTTACTCTACAGAATTGCTAGACATCCAGTTTCTGGGGGCAGAGAAAGAATGTAAAAGAGGATGACACCACCTTCCAAAACATAAACAATGTGAGCATCTCTGTACTATCTTGTGTACTGGCATGCAGCAGAATCAGAATGAAACAAACTTTGAAACGTGAACAAGGAGACATGGCAGGAACATTATTGGACACCGAGCCATAATAAATGTCCCAGGATAACATGGTGGTAACATAACTATGTGTGCAGATATGAGTCAAAATGGTGTTGTTCGCCATCATGCAACCTTGAGCCCATATAACACTGCACACGGTATTATAATTCCTGGTCAGCCTATATTACATACTCACTAATGTTCAGGGACCACTAATGGCTGGTGCTGGAAGGTCTATGATCATCAGCCGCATCAGTGCATGGCTCTTTTACAGGCAATAGAGGAGGCATGAATGGAAACTGACCGGGCATCATGTCAGGCCTGGAGACAGCACTACAGGAGATATTTTGTCCGGTGCCTTGGACAAGAAGACATTGCAGGCGATGTTGGTGAAATTCTGTGGCCGGACCCAGCGAGACAACATGACTGATATTCTCTCTTTTTCTGTCTCTCTCTCTCTTTCATTTAGTGATGTTGTTTGGTTTTTTGTGGGTTTTTTTATGTGTGTCAATAAATATTCATACTTGAAATTTGATACCCCGGTGTGATTACAGAACTATGTGACAAATATATGACCTCAAATTGACACAGTGAAAGCAAAAGGCAGATCTGTATTACATTCTTACTATCAGTGTGTAGTTGGCACATTGTGTGCTTAGTACTATGATGATTTGTGTTAACTGTTTGGTACAATAATACCATTTTTACAGAGGTTTGAAAAGTTAAGCAAGGTTTATTAGCTTTTGCATGAGAACGGTTTCAAAAAATGTGCTTAAGCCATCAGAAAAAAACTGTAAATGATTACTATTACTCTCTCACTTCTCTTCTCACTTCCGCTTCACTCTCTCGCTCCCCCAGGACAAGCTCAGTGAGGCTGAAAGATCAGTATCAGTACCCAGACGCACAGATAGGGGACGAAGACGCCTTTGCCAGGGAGCCCTTTGTTGTGCGCTTTGAAGCACCTAAAACAGGTAACACTGCAGAGACAGCGCCTCCGGATTGATTAGAACCAAAAGTTATAATTAGCTAAATGTAGCTTGTTAAGGACTTTGTGTGCTCAGGGGGCGTCAGAAGCATTTTTAATGTGAGGGGGACGCTTTGGTCTACACATGGGGGAGGGGTTTGTGTTGGGGAGGAGTGGGGGTGTTTGGAAACCCCTGTTGAAACTTTCGTTAAAAAATCAAGATTCAGCAGCGCTGGGTGAACTAATTATTTTTGTGAAATGTGAGGGTGTCTAAATATTTATTCTGAATGGAGACTGAGGGGCAACATCACCCATGTGTGAACTGCGTTTTTGCTAAAATGAAGTTCATCTGCCTGTTGGACAACAGCTATTTCTGTTTAGTACCATAAACTCTGCATCGATGACTGCTACAGAAACTGTCACACACACATCTCTTTACCAAACAGATCAACAATAAAATCTAGGGATGCACCGAAAATTCAACCACTGAAATTTTCAGCCTGAAATTGGCAACAGATGCATTTTCCGTTTCAGCCAATTTTTTTTTATCGGACCGAAACTGTTATGACGCAGTCATGACACAGATAACGCAACCACGGCCTCCACGTGTCAAATTGTATTAGTGTCTGCATGTCTGCCACGTGGGCGCATTTCTATTTTTCTAAAGAAAGACACACAGCAAGACGATTTTCAACATGGAGATTAATTTATCCCGAGCTCCATGCGGAGGATGAAGCATAGAAAACCCCATTTGAGCGCCATGAAGCCATTAGGAGCTGTTGGTCTTATGATTAGGGCGCTCGCCTGTGATCGGGACGTTTAGGGTTCGATTCCTGCTGAAGTAGGACTTGACAGCGCCTTGAGCGGTGGTGTGGTCACTTATGACAGAATGGTGATTTTCTATCTGTGTTTTTTAAAAGAAAAGACAGTTTTCCAATGATTATAGTTAATATGTTATGCTTTTTGTTATGCTGTTTTGTTAAAAACCTACAGAGAATGTTTTTTATCTTTCACTAGTTTGTAAAGCTGTTGTTTTGAATGCAATTTATTCAAGCACTTTACTCAGAATATTTAAACTGAATTCACTAGTTTTGTGAGCGAAGATATTTAAATGTATAATATTTCAGCCATCTGGCTGGTTATAAGTGGGGCCAAGGAAAAATTTTTATTTCAAATGTTATTTTATATTATGCATTGTCTGAATGATACATAAATATCTTTTATATTCTTTTAGTAATTTTTTATAATAATAATTTCTTTCAGTTTTCAGTTTTGGTTATCGGTCTGGGCAGCGTTTCCCAATAACGATTGATCTTAACACTTTTTGGGAAGGTTCGTTATTGTTTCATGTGCGTTTCCCAAAAATGCACTTAACACAATTGCACGTAGCTCTGCTTTAAGTGCTACTTATGAGTCGCTATTCGTTGGTCAAGTGCTGAAATGTCACGTTGTAGAATGGCTCGTCATTGTTGCACATGCTGTCATAGCAATCCATCAAATTTTTGATTTCCGTTTATTCTTCTACTTTTGTGAATGTATATTCAACTCTAATAACATAAAAAAGTCCTGTAATTTCTTCTTGAGCAAGTTTAAAAACATAAATTAACTGGAAATCTCGTACCGTCTTGCTCCAGTCTCTAATTCTAACAGTCCTTGCCTGAAATGACATAAGCATCATCTTCGATAATTATATGAAACCTTAGATATTTAAGTAGAATTATTTATCAATGTCTTTATCAACAATTGCTTATCTCAATTAAGTTTAGCCGAAATTATCTTCACCTGATGTGCATTTACTAATAGGAGAACAATTTATATAAGCAAACACCTAGGGATGGAGACACTAGAAAATGGCTGAAATCAAAAAACAAAGAAAAGAAATAAAAATATATATATATTAGAGCAGGTGGAGCGACAAATACATATAATTTTCAGCAGGTTTAAGGGCAGTCATACAAATAAAGAAAAACAAACAATCTGGGACAATAGTGCTACAAAACTTTTTATTTTATTTCTTTATTATTTGGTTATTATTTCTATATTGAATTGTGTAATGAGTAGAAAATAGAAATGAATAAAAATATACGTACAAATAAAATGAAAAATGACTGAAGAGAAGTAAATTGTGGGTGCAATTTGCAGGTTGTCCAGCAGGTGCCCTCATAACTCTGTCTCCTACGATGCACTTAAGGCTTTACGATTACTCCAGAGCACTCGTAGATCTACGAAGATTTTCAAGTGCTACTTAAGTCACGATGGTTTTGGGAAACAGACCGTAATATTAAGATCAGTCATAAGATCATTTTTACTAACTACTTAGGCTTACAATGCTTTTGGGAAACGCAGCCCAGGGTGTTTCCTTATTTTCGGTTTTCGGTTTCGGCCCAGAAAATCCTTTCGGTGCATCCGTCATAGGATCTTATTTCTGTATTATTTCTGATGTCTTTTGAATCTGTTTCAGAAAAGATCTCACGTCATTCCTATTAATTATATTATTTATTCTTGGTTGTTTTAATAGAAACATATCGTTGCTGTCTGGCAGGAAACTCGTAACTCCACTTTTGATCTTTTTTTTTTTTCATAAGTTGATACTATTGGTCAGTCTTCACGTGGGTCTGTAAAATAAAAAAATTATTAACAAATGAAAAGTGTTGAAAATACTCATTCCAACTTCGACACAGAATTCATCTATTTAGGATTTTTTTTTTTTTTTTGAGTTTCCTGAAAAACATACAAGGTTTTGGCCCGACAGCAACAATGAAAGTGTGGTAGCTCTAAGTGCATAAAAGATTTCATGGCAATGAAGATTTCATTTTGTTGTTATTTTAATATCATCTCCTCTACCCTTCAGTGCACAATGATAGTTTAGAAGCAATCAAGAGTCATAATACTTCAGTCAAAAACAGAAGTTTATCTTTTAAATTATCTGATGAATTGTGCTTCATATGAATAGAGACATGAACTAATAAAGGTAGAAAAAAGGGTAAAAAAATGGTTTAAAAAGGTAGATTTCTATTTTACAGTGACATTAAGAATATAACTGACTGTTGAGTGTATCTGTTTTACAGTAATCGGGGAGTTTGTCCTGGTCCCAGTACACACGGCTCCCACAAACGCCACCAAAGAGATCGATGAGCTCTACGATGTCTTTGAGGATGTTAGACAGAGGTGGAGGACGGAGGTAAGAGCATTACAGATGGAATACTGTGATGAAAGTATGTAGGTGAATAGAAATTCATGTTCCTCACCGACTCTGCCCTCTGGGTTACTATGGCTTTAATGACCTTCCTAAATATCCAAATTGTGTCTGACAGAACATGATGTTCCTTGGTGATTTTAATGCGGCTTGTGGCTATGTAGCCAAGAAGAACAGGAAGAATATAAGACTCTACACCGACCCCTCTTTCACCTGGCTGATAGAGGACAAACAGGACACTACAGTGAAATCATCCACCGACTGCGCATATGACCGGTACGTCTGTCCGTTTAGATATTATTTTGCACCTTCATTCGTGCTGAAATGTAAAGTACAAGCAAAAAAGAGTACATTGCGTAAGCATGTCATTTATAACAGCATAGTGGCAAGCACCTCAATTAAACATAAAAAACAATTACGAATAGGTCTTCATTACACTCAAAGTTTGAAAAGTTTTTAATTTGGATGTGGGAGCACTCGCTGCATCCTCTTTTCCCACAGCTTTGTCTTATCATGTCAATTCTTCATCTGTCCTCACAGGATAGTTGTGCATGGAGATGTGTTCCTCAGAGCTGTAGTGCCAAGTTCAGCGCAGCCATTCAACTTTGCCGATGAATATCGTCTTACAGAGGACGAGGTAAATTTATCTTTCTTCCTATTGCACTCCCTGCATTAAATACACTGAAGTTGCAGTGTATTAGATGGGGATTCACTCACTGCCATTTTATCAGAAACTCTTTCAATAAAGATGCACTTCGTACTGACTGTAGCACATCTGTGTCCTGTTCCATGAAAGTCTAGCTTATATCAAAGAAAGTAGAAGGAAGGAGGCCAGATTAATTATCCCGTTTCATGGAACAGGACCCTGATGCTGCCGAATATATAATAACTTTTCTGTGAATGGAAAGTTATTTGGTTGAGGCCTGTCATTTTCAACACAGCACTCATGCTGACATGGTAGTGACCGTATAGTCTTGGGAGGGCTTTTGTACATACTGACCATTTTATTAGGAACATTTACCTACCTCCCTCTCTGGTGTACAACTAGAGACTTTAGCTCGTAATCCATGCACAGTTTTTAGTCCTTCAGAACAGCTCTTGTCTGGAGACTTTTCAAGGATTCAAGGGTTCACAGTTATTATTGTCAAATGTACATAGTACAATGAAATGATTTCCTGAACGTCCTCTTAGCAGGCAAATACAAACAGTGCAAAATGAATAAATATGAATTCTATCTATTCTAACACAGCTAATATTAACAAACTGACTGGAAACTAGAAAGTGCACATGTAAAGTTAGTGTTGATAGTTACAGTTATAAGCAGCTGTAGTTATGTATTAGTAATATTACACACTGTGACAATTAAATGTATTAACCCTTATAGTCACCTGTGAACACTCCACAGCACAATATGAAATTCTTTCTCTGCATTTAACCGATTCACCAAGTGAAGCAGGGGGTTGCCATCTACGAGGGGCACCCAGGGAGCAGTATGGCGCTCAAGGGTGACACTAGCAGTTGGGTTTGGAACCCACAACCTTCTGATTGCAGGGTCAATGCACTAACCTAAATGTTTTAGAAGCATGGATTATTGTACATTGTAAACAGCGTCTACATGCAGTACTGGTGTGTGTTAAACAGTCTGGCAGCAGTGGGGTAACACTGGTGTTTAAAACCAAAAAACAGCAATGTGTTGAGAATTGCCAATGACTGAACAGCAGTCTGGTTTTTTGGAACTGGCCAGAGATACCTGGGTTGGAGGGGAGATGAAAAGGTCTGTAACTGATATAAGATAAATGGCGCTCATAAAATGACCAGTGCATGAAAGCATTTGATAGATGTTTCTTGAAAAGTTGGATGGTGAGTGTGGGCCTGTTAAGTTCGCTTGCATTGTACTCAATAAAAACAAAAACAAAAACCTTACACCCAGCCCTTACTAACTTTGTTTTAACTTCTGATTTTCTTCTGATGATACCTAAACAACAGCTGTTGTTTAGGTATCATTTGACAGGTGTAGTTTAGGTGTACCGAGCGTGCAGTAACTTGTGGACGTTGACTTAAGTTTTACTTTACAGGTCTAAGATACACTGCCATAAATGCCATAAATGTAAATGTACATGAAAGTGATGTGAGCTGTCAAAGGCAAAGCTATATTCACCTCTGATCTAGTCAATTAAACCAGACATTACGGATCATTACAGAACTCTGGATTTCTATTTTCAGGCTCTTAAAGTGAGTGACCACTATCCTGTAGAGGTTGACCTGAAGGTAAAGTCAGGAAGTGAGCAGATACACACTCCTCCACTCCTCCTTCTTCTGATCTCTGGCTTCATCCTGTTCCGAACGAATTGTGATTGATGTGCCGGAGACAATATGAGATGAAATGAGAATGCACTGATGCCAATACTTGAATCTCCTCCATGCCAAAGCTGCACTTAAAGGATGAGGTGCTGAGGGATTGTGAGTCATGCCTAAGCCACCACACGTGCCTTAAACGAATGAAATTAGCCATACTGTGTAGTTCAGTTTTATTTTTATGCACATTTTATTCCTCCAAACCATTTAAACATTAATGCTTTTTGGACATCATTTTCAGATATTTTGTGTTTGTACAATAAGGGAGGGTGAGGCCTAAAGTGATCAACACCTTATATTAAGGTGTGCAGAATTATGAGGCAGCTTCATTACCTTAGGTAAAATGGGCCCAAGAAGAGATTACACACACATTAAAAAGTCATACATTTTAAGATGACTTTTAAAATCATAAAAATCTTGAAGCAGCTAAATTAATAACTTGGTTGTGATTAGCAAACAGGGCCATAAAACAAAAAGAGATTAGTTGCAAAAGAACAGCAAAGAAGTGCCACCATTCTCCAGAACTGCAATCCACCCTATGTGTAAAAGGTGCAACCAAAGCAGAGGGTCAAAAGCATTTTTAAAGTGAGGGGAACACGTGGGGGTGGGGTTTTGGTGGGGGCGGGGTTGCTGCATGCATGCAAAGTCTCGTCCTTTTAGGGGTGGGAGTGTTTGGAAACCCCATGTTGAATCTTTAATCTTTCTCGAAAGAATCCACTCCACTTAATCGATAGAAGAACATACCACCAGAAATCCGCTCAGGCTTTTCCTCCAACTCACCGCATGTAGCTGAAGAGAATCATCACTGAAGAGACAGGCTGCTTGGATTTCCAGTGGTGTGTGTACTGCAATCAGGTAAGTGGAGTGGATTCTTTTGCAAGAGATCCAAGATTCAACAGCAATGGGTGAACTAATTATTTATGTCAAACGGGGGTGGGGGTGTAGTACAAACAAATAATTATTAAATGTGAGTGGGGAAACCATGAGCCAAAGTATAACATTTAGAAGGTTGAGTTTAGTCAAGATTGGGCAAATCAATATCTGAGACAGATTTTTTCATGTATTTATGGACAGGTGAAGTGAGTGACTGTGGTTTAACTCTTCTGGCTGAAAGTGAACACAGAGCACCACTTTGGGTGAGACATCAACATGGTGCTAAAGCAGTACCGGTGTTGGGCTCTGTCATTGTGATCGAGCCATTATGACATTTTTTGATTGAAAATCTCCTCCCGGTTTCTGGAACATTCTTCAAGCAGTGTTACAGGGAGATGATTTGCAGTGTTTTAGCAGATGCTTTTATCCAAAGGGACTTCCATTCCCTAACTACAGGGGGCAGTCTCCCTGGAGCAACTTGGGTTTAAGGGTCTTGCTCAGGAATCCAGTGGTGGTGTACTGAAGGTATGAATTTGAACCCATGACGTCTTGGTCCAGAGGCCACCAGTGAAACCTGCAGATTCAAAAGGCTATTTTTCTGGAGGACAGTATGCATCCAAGTTCTTGCCTAGCCAGCAAAGGCCTCAAAGATGACAGAATATTTACCTGGCATATGTCTGCAAACCTTCCTCAAACTGTCTCTATGGGGAAGGCTCATGCAGGTGTGAAGGGACAGAACATTACTTCTTATACCTACTATAAAATTAAAGATATACGGTGGGGAAAACTATTGTTTCTAATTTAGCTGCCTATTAATTGTGCACATTCCACTCAGTGGCGTAACAACATAGTCATGGGCCCCAGGTGCCTGTTTCATATTTATCCCGAGGATGTTTTGGTTCTGATTAGTGTTGTTTTTGGCAGTCTGTTTTAATTTTTGTTTTAGTCTAGTCTTTGCATCAAGCTGTCATTTTAGTTTTTATT
>JBBMFX010055360.1:0-11044 GCA_037832545.1 Rhabdalestes septentrionalis
TGAGTTGGCTCCACTGGTGGGGGAGGAAACCGGTCAGACCTGGCAGGCCCAAACGTGTAGTGAGGGTCTGCTGGGAAAGCCTGGGGGAGTCCCCAGTCAGAAGGAGTTTTAACTCAAACCTTCGGCAGAATTTCAACCATATCACGGGGGAGGTGGGGGATATTGAGTCTGAATGGGCCAGATTCCGCACCTCCATTGTCGAAGCGGCGGAGCTGTGGCCGTAAGGTGATAGGTGCCTGTCGTGGTGGTAATCCCCGAACCCACTGGTGGATACCGGCAGTAATGGGTGCCGTCAAGCTGAAGAAGGAGTCCTACAAGGCCTTTTTGGCCTGTGGGAGTCCGGAGACAGCGGACAGGTACCGGCAGGCAAGCGGAACACAGCTCTAGTTGTTGCTGAGGCAAAAACTCGGGTATGGGAGGAGTTCGGAGAAACCATGGAGAACGACTTCCGGATGGCTTTGAGGAAATTCTGGTCCACCATCCGGCGTCTCGGTAGAGGGAAGCAGCGCAGCATCAACACTGTATATGGTGAGGACGGGGCACTGCTGACCTCAACTCAGGATGTTGTGGGTCGGTGGTAGGAATATTTTGAAGACCTCCTCAATCCCACCAACACGCCTTCCATTGAGGAAGAAGAGTCTGGGGACTTGGGGCTGGATTCTCCCATCACTGAGGCTGAAGTTGCAGAGGTGGTCAAAAAACTCCTCTGTGGCAAGGCCCCGGGGGTGGATGAGATCCGTCCGGAGTTCCTCAAGGCTCTGGATGTTGTGGGGCTGTCTTGGTTGACACACATCTGCAACATCGCGTGGACATCGGGGGAAGTGCCTTTGGATTGGCAGACTGGGGTGGTGGTCCCACTCTTTAAGAAAGGGGACCGGAGGGTGTGTTCCATCTATAGGGGGATCACACTCCTCAGCCTCCCCGGGAAAGTTTATTCAGGGGTGTTGGAGAGGAGGGTCCGCCAGATAGTCGAATCTCGGATTCAGGAGAAGCAGTGTGGTTTTCGTTCTGGACGTGGAACAGTGGACCAGCTCTACACCATTAGGAGGGTCCTGGAGGATGCATGGGAGTTTGCCCAACCAGTTTACATGTGTTTTGTGGATCTGGAAAAGGCATTTGACCGTGTTCCTTGCATTCGACTCGTTCCCTGTGAGGGTTGGACTCCACCAGGGCTGCCATTTTTTCACCGATTCTTTTCATAACTTTTATGGACAAAATTTTGAGGGGGTTCGGTTTGGTGACCTCAGGATCAGGTCTCTGCTTTTTGTAGATGATGTGGTTTGGTTGGCTTCATCAAGCCGTGACCCTCAGCTCTCACTGGAGCGGTTCGCAGCCGAATGAGAAGTGTGTGGGATGGGGATCAGCACCTCCAAATCCGAGACCATCATCCTCAGCCGAAAAAGGGTGGAGTCCGCATTGAGAGGAACCAGATGAGGTGGCTTGGGCATCTGGTAAGGATGCCTCCTGGACGCCTCCCTGAAGAGGTGTTCCAGGCATGTCCCACGGGGAGGAGGCCTCAGGGAAGACCCAGGACATGCTGGAGAGACTATGTCTCTCGGCTGGCTTGAGAATGCCTTGGGATCCCCCTGGAAGAGCTGGTCGAAGTGGCTGGGGAGAGGGAAGTCTGGGTGTCCCTGCTTAGGCTGTTGCCCCCGCGACCCGACTCCTGATAAGTGGGAGATGATGGATGGATGGATGGAAGTAATATAGTAATAAATATAAGCAATATAGTAATAAGAAGTGATATTGCACATTGTACGACTAATTGCACATAATAGGTAAGATATTGATAACAATTGCAATGATTTAGAATCCAATAAGAAATTACTATGCTAATATGAGATTGCACATGCTGATAATGATTTAATACCCAGCATAGCCAACCATACCCATTTTTGCTCCTTATTGGCTCAATTCACAACATGATTCTAACGATTAATCACACAGATGGCATACTCGTGTTCATGTGTTCTTGAGGCTATGCTGAATGACAGTGGAAAACTGTAAGAAATGAATCTGATAGAGATGTATGTGTCTAAATATCAGGAGCAAAGAACGAGACGGAGGAGCTCCTCTTTCAGAGCCTGCATGCTTATGCGGTGCCGTGCTTCCACAAAGCGCTGAGAGGCCTCCTCCACCACGTCCGCAAAAACGCTCTGCGAATCGCCAGCCGCATCTACCTTGGCTCTGGTGAGTGAGGAGACTTAACAATAGACAGGTGCACTGCAGACATTTGCTGAATACAGTCTGTCTGATGCCTGGAAAGTCCAGTGGTAGCTTCATAAATATTGTTGTGTAGGGGTAGATCCCTTGTTTTCCTTTAATGGCATTGTTTTTGAAAGTTCTGTGAACAATTTCTTCCCAAGGATTTAAGCCAAAACAGGAGTTTGTGCAAGAGTCTCTGAAAATATATGACTCAGAGCCAGCTGTCCCGACGGAGGTGGAGGAGGTGAACGAGTGGATAGAGAAGTCCACCGATGGCCGCGTCACGGAATTCCTCTCTAGCCTCCCCTCTAACCTCGCCATCATGCTCATCAATGCTGTTCACTATAAAGGTAACCTCTCCTCTGTGTAGGGAACACACTCCATGATTGATATGGTAAAATGTAAATAATTGTTTTCTATTTAGAACTTCTGACTTCAAGCAAGTGCCAGAATTGGTTCCCTTCACTTTCTATTTTGATTTTGATTTTATTCTATTCTATTCTATTTCTTTTCTCAATTTTGTTGCTCTTAATTTTGTACTGTCCACCTTCTGCCATACAAAGCAAATTTCTCACTAATAAAACTATCTCATCTTATCTCTCTCTTATCTTAAACATGGATATGGAGGGCTGTGCGCACTCATACCAATTTAGCACTGATCTAAAAATGATTATTGTTCAGTTCTATTAAATGTTGAAGACATGTCGACTTTATTTTCATCAAATATGAGAGCATTGCTAGGTTTATAGTTACTTGCTCTGTTTTCAGACTTTGTGTACAGTAAGATAGTTACACATTCATCTTCAATATCATGGTGTTCATAATATTAATTCTAAAAAGCATACAAAGCATCTCACAACCAATCCTATATTATAAATGCTGGAAGATTGTTTTCTGCTTGACCATTTCCAGCTCCCTTTCAACCCAACACCATGGCCGAAACTCTTTATTTTGGTCTCATATGACTATAGAATCAGAATCGAATTAAACAGCTACTTACAGTAAGTACAGTAATTTGATAAACCATTTGAAATTAATAAGTTGTTTAGACTTAATTGTCCAGTATGGATTTCTCCAATACATCAAAGAAACCCAGGTGTCCACTCTAACAAAATATTTGTATGTAGTACATCTCATAATGCAACACAGTAAAGGGACTAGAAACAGTTGCAGAACAGATTGACTGAATGAGGCCGTTCTTGAGATGAGTCTGTTTGGCTCAGTCCTTTGTGTTGCTAGAGTCTAGTCACTTTTAAAATAGCCAGACACATTTTAAATGCTATTATATCTTGGCTTGTTAATATTAAATATGGTACCAAATATATTTGCTAACATACAGGAATTTATGAAACATTGGCTATATTATGGGGGCACAACTCTGAATCCAACAACGTTTCTAACTAGGCTACAGACCTAAATTAAAAATATCTAAGCAGACTCAAAAGAAATATTTCACAGTCAAAATGAAATAATTATAGGTAAACAATTAAATTTGTGGCGCGGCTCAGAGTTTATTCTATCCTCAGTCAGAGCTCATTGCGTTAATTGCACTTCCATTCTGCCGCCTGGCGTCCCAGAGATTCCAGCGCAACGCAAATATCCGTAAGTTCGGTCGCCTACAACTTCTGTTATTTCCCACATTAAACAAATTGTAAAAGTTAAATGAAAATGAATACTTTGCGGGAGTCCAGAGAACAATGTTTTTGTCCCGCTCCCGCGAACCCATCGCTCTGCATGAAACTTTCAAATGTAGACCCGCCGCGCCGCATGTTTTTGCGGCGTGTCCCGTGGGTCCCGCGGGCATCCCGTCCCACTGCAGACCTCTACAGCACATGGCATTAATGGATAGCTTTGCTTTCTATTACAGCAGATGCTAACATTGAAAATAACAATGAGTTGACATTCATTGTCATATGATTTAGTATTATTAGATAAACTGATCTACCTTGAATCAATATAGATGAAAATATGACTTTTTTCGCCTGGTATAAAAAGTTTGTGTTTCTTTCCTTCAGGGGAGTGGCTCACACGCTTTGACCCTCGCTTTACCTCAAGTGAACCCTTTTACATTGATGAAAATCTAGTGGTCAGTGTGGACATGATGCTTGGGCCAAAATACCCACTTAGCATTTTCAATTACAATGAACTTGATGCACAGGTATCTCTAACTTTTTTTTTCAATTGTTGTTCAGTGCATTGCAATGTGCTACAGTCTTGTCTACAAAACACTCAGAGAAAGCAATGTGCAGTAACACCCAACGTTATTTTCCCGGAAATGCTGCTTTCTTGCAGGTCGCTCGTTTTCCATTCAAAGGGAATATGAGCCTGGTAATTGTCATGCCTATGACTGGACATGTCAACGTGACCGCCATCGCAACCAAGCTCAATATATCAAACCTTTACAGCCGCTTCCCACGGGAGAGAAACATGCAGGTGAAGCTCCCCAAGTTCAAGTTAGATTTCACTCAGGAACTTGACGAGGCACTGAGGAGCTTAGGTAAGAAAAATATATCGAAAATTACAAATATGTAAATACATAATATATGTAGCATTTCATCAGCGATGTTTAGGACTGCTCAGTTGTCCATATTTGTATTTTAGTGTCTTGTTTAAAGTTTACAACAGTAATTCAGCAGTAATGTTATTTATCTATCTATAGTATTTATCTCCAACTCTCCTTACTCACAACAGAAGAAAATAGTTTGTAAATAGTTTTGTAAATAATATTGTGATATAGTATTGTAAATAGTTTTGTGAATAATAACAATAATATTGAATTGTGTTTTCAGTACCATGCATTTTCAGAATATTTGATGGAGAGTTTATTTTGACTTTAACTTATTCTGTATTTTATATTGTTCTTGTTGTTCTTCGAAGCATAAGCAGTTTCCTCAGGGATCAATAAGGTTTTCTGATTCTGGGTTTGTGATCGCCCGTGTGCTGAAAATGTGATCATTAATTAGTGAACCACTCCATAAATGAGTGTTTGGTTTATCTGTGCAGGTCTAGGGGAGCTGTTCACAAACCCCAACCTGGCCGGGATCTCAGACGGCCCTCTGCTGGTGTCTAGTGTGCAGCACAAATCCAGCATGGAGATCAACGAAGAGGGTGCAGAAGCCGCTGCTGCCACCAGCGTCGTGATCTCCCGCTCCAACCCCTCCTTCACAGTGAACCAGCCTTTTTTCTTGGCCCTCATTGACGATTCCTCTCACACGCCGCTCTTTCTCGGGGTTATCTCCAACCCTAACCCCAGCGGATCTGCCACCATTTCAAACCCCACTGATTCAGATAAGACAGGATTCCTTTCTGACAAGGATGACTCACCATCTTTTGTGCACCCCCCCAAGTAAGGGTTTTTAAGTAAACTGATCCTGAGCTGCACGGGGACGCCACGGAAGGGCGATTACAGGCACAGTTATCATATTGCATTGAACATGTTTAATGGACATGGCTCAAATGTAGTGTAAAGTAAAATATTGGAAAAATTGAAATGATCCTTTTCATCCTCCAAACAAATTACCTTTCAAACTCATATTGCCATAAGTCGATAACCTCGATCACAATGTTTTAATGCTGTTGATCATTAAACAAATGTATGTTTAAAAAATCGAAGCGTCTCCTTGTTTTTTCAAAGTTGACAGGCTAGTAAGCCACACTACTTGACACTTCAATAATCTTACAGGCTAATGTAAACTGATATACCATTTTGTGCTCAAATGTGTGTTTCTCAAATAAAGAACAGCACCTAAGGAAATTCAGGTCTTATGCTGATATATGTTGGGTGGGTTGAGAAGTTACACAGCAGGTCTATAGGAAATATGAAATTGTACTTGATTTTTTAAAATCAGTACATGGGGAAAAAACTCTTACCTGAAAAAAAGATTCACATTAATGGCATTTGGCGGACCCTCTAAACCAGAGCGAGATTACTAACCTCAAAAATGTGTAGGACATATAGGGAGAGATAAAAAAAAAACGTAGTTAATGAATTTCTTGACTAATGTGGGTAAAACCTTAATTGATATATTACTGGGGAGTGTTTATTTGTAGAAGTAAGGAAACAATTGTAACTCCAAAATTCTAAACAAACAATAAAACTCGTCGGTACAGCATATGGACATAAGTATTTGGACGCCTTACCATTATACCAACAGGGACTTTAATGACATTCAATATGTGGACGTTAATGCATTCCACAAGATTTTGGAGTTTCTGCACGAATTTGTGTCCATTCATTCCTCAGAGAGTTTATGCAGCGTTGGATGGGGTTGAGGTCAGGACTCTGCCAAGTTTCTACCCTCAGAACGTCTTTATGGAGCTGCTTTGTACACTGGGATACATTTAGGCTGGAATAAAACGTTATTCCCTCGAACTGGGTCCACAGAGTTTGAAGCATGGCGCCGTCCAGAATGCCTTGGTCTGATTAAGCATTCGTAAGAGGGCAGTCCTCTAAAGGACAGAAACACGAGTGGACATGCCTAATAGGGGACTTTGAAGTGGGCATGTTCGAATGCGTCTGTCTCGAGTCGGATGTGACGTAAGCAGCAGAAGCGCGCGCTTACACTGAAAGTTGGCGCCACGACTCTGAACAACAACAAGAAGCGGAGCTGCCTTAAGAGCTGAAAATTTACAAAAATCCGCGTTTTTCACTCATAACAGAGGCCCCGGCTCGGCAGACATGACTGTTAAACTGTCAGAGGGCGCGATAGAGGTACGTGACGACGTGCATAGTGACGAAAAAAGTGAAAAATACGTGCAGTTTTGGTGCAAGGCCACAGTAAGTGTTTCAGGAATGTTAGCATGTCTGCTAAACTGAAGTGAATCTGTCGGTTTAGTGATGGCAGTGTCATTTATCATTGCTACCAGTACGGATTTCTACATGCTATTAACTCACTTACATGATTTTAAGACATCTGTCAGCGTGTCAAGTACCTGGTAACGGTTAGCAGTGGGGCGATTTTAAAATTGTCAATGGACAAAAGTATTGGGACACCCATCTAAATGGTCGAATTCAGGTATCCACTTAGTTAGTAATGCTGTAGCGCACAAATACGTTTTGGACAACGCCAGAAGAACCTTTCTTTTCCAGCAGGAATGTGTCCCAGTGTACAAAGCAAGGTCCTTTAAGTAATGACTGAATGAGTTCGGTGTGGAAAAACTTGAACAGGCCTTCTTTTCCAACATTAGTGCCTGACCTCTTAAACGCAATACAAGATGAAGGGGCTTAAATTCCCACAGAGAATCTTGTGGAGAACCTTCCAAGAAGAGTGGCAGCTGTTATAGCTGCAAGGAGCACCAATTAATGTCCATGTATTCAATGCAGTGTCATCAAAGTCCCTGTCGATGAAATGGTCAGATGTCCCAATACCATTGTCCATGGAGTGTGGGTTTGGAGCAGTGTACATCTTGTGTCCTGAAGTATGCCACGTTGCCGAGCACACCTGGTATAAGAAGTTAATTACCACGTTGGAAAGGTGTGTTCGTGCAGGACAGTCACCAAAAACAGTTGGGCAGCTACCTTTCCAAAACACACTTAAGTGGGATTTTTGGCTGGTAAACATGCCAGTATAAATACCCAGTCCAGAGCTGCCGATTATCTTATAAATGCCTCCTGCTTATGTTTCTGTTTAAGCATAAGAGCGACCTTGGGATGTTGATTAAAGATTTTCTAAATATATGGTTCTGTCAGATGTTTGTTGCTGTAAGCTGAAAGGAGTGGAAGGCACACATGCTTTGTAAGTGTGGATATAGTCTGATGATTTCTTTTTGATAACATGAAGTTCTTTCATTTCAGCAGAATTGGTTCGGGGGGTCAGTGCATCAGTTACATGTTGTAGTCATTGTGTCTCAAGTACAAGAAATTGTGTGTAAACAACTAAGAAAAACTGTAAGCTACCGATGTGTGTCCTCTTTAACATAAGTCATGATTTTTTCTTTTTTCTTTAGAGGTGTTTTATAATGGTAATGTTACATTTAAAAAAATTAAGCCATTTCTTATGAGATTTTCTGTCACTTGTGTGCATTAAAAATGAATAAATAAATAAAATGCAGTATCTCGGTTTGTCATGGTGCTGTTTTCCTTTGGAGCAGTCATCATTTTGACTGTTCATTTTTGTTTTGCAGCATTACAGTCTAATAACACATGCTTTGTAAGTGTGGATACAGTCTGATGATTTCTTTTTGATGACATTAAGTTCTTTCATTTCAGGCCCTGATTAAAGGTAGTGATGTTTCAAACCCGGTGCTCCAGCTGGTTGTAAGTATCAGCTAGTGCAATAAACCACTCAGTAGTTAAGTAGGTGTGTTGTTTAAGTACTCATGTGCTACATACACCTGATCTCATATGTGACTAGTTTCTGGGTGTGTATCCTAAATTTTTTGCCACATGTACCATATTTAGTTGACAGACAGTGGGGTTTTGCGGAGTTTTGGTTGTCTGTGTGCTTAAATGCATGTTGAACCACCTTCTGAAGTGGCTTTATTGGATTTATACTTAAAATGTGTTTTGGGTTTGACTTTATCTTGAATACCAGAGTTACATCTGGATAAAGTCTGTGACCAGATTTAATAGTTTAACACTGATGCCACTAAACTGTTTTATACTTACAAATTATTACTTGTATTCAAAATGGGCCACATGTTCCCTGGGGCAGGTCTGGTTCCAGTCTGAGGGCATTGTAACGATATTGAGGGCTGGGTATTGAAATTCAGTTATTTTATGAAGTAGACGATTTTACTTCAACCTGTGAGTGTAAAAAAAAAAAAAAGTATTTCCAAATTTCGTTACACTTATGTTTTGTCCTCTCAGCATCCCTGAGCCCTTATGTGTGGCTGTGAATTAAATGAACGGCTAAATCACATTATGTATACACACTTTAAACATCTATCCTTCTTGACAAGTCTGAAACATTGTGGCCACATTAATTAATGGTTGAAGAACCATCAACTATTTCTTTATAATTTAACAGAAGATTGTGGTTCGAGGTGTGGGTTAAAATGAATTAATTAGAAATTAAGACTGAAGTCAAGATACTTTGAACAATCAATTTTGTACCACCCTGATACCTGATGAGTTTCGACTGTTTATTTTTGCATTAAATATACAGTATAACAATTAACAAGGCCAGATTGCACTAAATGGGTAAGTTTCTAATTTTGCAGCAGTCTTCTCAGGTATAAGAAGTTAATTTGCATGTCATCTGTAGAATATCCGGAAGATTGATGGAGGTACTGGACCTGTTCGTTTTCGGCTCATGATGAGTGACGGCATTCATACTATGTCCTGTAAGTTATCCCATTTACACAGTTTTCTATGCTTTACTTAAAGTTCGGTGTAAATCTGTTTGTGTTGGGAATAAGTTAACTTACACGATACATTGAGGGGTGGCAGAGAAACATGAAGAAAGCACATTTCCAGATTGGATTTTTTTTTAAATTAGTTATCCTTATGTTTATTTCTTTATTTGTCTATTTATTGATTAGTTTTTACAGTAGCCATTCTGGCTGATTTTCCAAATGAAAACAAGTGTAACACTGAAGAGGCAATATATGAGTATTTGGATTGAATGAAAAGCAGAAAAGTAGAATAGTTTAACATGGCAACATATTTTGTGCACTGAGATGCGAAAAGCAAAGTATCAGGAGGTCGACAGGGTTCTGTGGAGAGAAGGAGTTGAAAGTGATTAAAGAACGAAAAATGGGCATCGTGATAACAACCCCCCTGCTTTTTAAGAAGCACTGTTGTGCATCATAATTACCTCTTCTAGACAACTGTGTATGTGTATATGCTCTTTTTTAGGCATTTTTATCATTTCTAAATAATGGTTTAGCTGGCGTATGCTTACATTTCGTGTGTTTCTCTTTTTTTATTTTATTTAGCCTTCATGCTTTCCACACAGCTGAACTACATGGCTGAACAAAATCACGTCGCTCCAAACTGTGTGTGTTTGGTCAAGCGAAGTGTCACCAATGTCCTTAAGGATGGACGGTAAGAGCGCATCCTTTCCTTTTACAGTTTTTCACAGTTGTTTACACAAATTTTCTGAAAGCAGGACTCATATTGTGAGAAATCTACACACAAATCAAAAAACACACAACCAATAGGCAAATTTCAATTATCCTTCAATTATCCTGCAAAATGAAACTTTAAATTCAAAACAATGCACTTTCTTCTCAAAATGTGATTCTTTTTTCAAATGACACACACAAACCATCAAATGAGTTGACATTCATAAGAACCAATAGATCACTGATGTGCTTAAGGTAAAACACTTGGACCACTTCTCCTTTCATTATAAAGACTTTTTTGTTCAGTGTAACACTACAGACAGTACACAGGCCTACATACATGCATAGTAAAATATTTCAGAAAAGTGTTTGTATAAAAAACACACAAATACACGGTACCACATATATTTTCCTATATGTTTCCCACAAAAATAATGTACACAGTGTTCATCCCAACCAACACAAAGTTGCAGATACTGCGGTCTACTTATACACACAGAAGAATTTACTGAATACAGTTACCAAAAAAAACCAAAAAACGGTGTCCTTTCTTTCTAGAACAGTAAAAACGGTAAAATACTCTGAATAGGCATCCTGTGTAGGAATTCAAATTAGGAATACATTTCCCAAATACTGAAACAGTCTACAGAACAGTCCAGAGGCAGTACTGTACTACAATAATGTACTCCTTCAGTACAGTGAGATCTCTTACCTAATTTTATTTCAGAAAGTCTGGATGATAGAGGCTTCAAGGCACCTGCTCAAATCTGGCTGAACTCTTTGCTCAGCCAGGGAGGCTGGTTAGATCATTGTTGACCACATGGTCAACCAC
>JBBMFX010055371.1:0-11044 GCA_037832545.1 Rhabdalestes septentrionalis
TGACAGTTCACTAAACCTGACAATAAGCTTGCGAGGTGAACCAGTTGTTTCTGAGCAGGGAAATCACCAAAACGTGCTGGACCACGGCCCTCCAGGCCTGGAGTTTTCCCTGAACTAGACTCATTTAGAGCACCTTTGATTGGTTATGATGAATGTTTTGACCACCTGTGATGGGTTAGCCTGGCTGTAATTGGTTATGATTTGGGTTTTGACAGTCTTTGATAAGTTGGCCTGGCTATGATTAGTTATAATATGATATGGATTTAGACAGTATAAGACATATAAGAGTGGCTGTGGTTTGTTATGATATAATATAGATTTTGACAGCCTATGATGACAGCTTGGCTATGATTGGTTATTATATATGTTTTGGTCACCTGTTATGGTTCAGCCTGGCTGGTTCATTGATTGTCATCACCATGACCACGGTCACAGTTCAGAACATTCTATTAGATTATTCAATGGATTGCTAATGGATCAGTGCCCAGCTTGCACAAAAATCTCTACTAGAAACCCAGACTGATTAACGCATGGCGCCCATCTCTCATTCCAGCATCTGAGAATCTAATCTTACTTTGAGCCATGCTGTCTTGGAAAGAGAGCGGGAATGAGGATGTTGCACACTGCGCATTTGTATGTCCTAATGGCCAGACAACCTAGTGACATTTCAAAATACGCATCTGCTGGTTGGATGAGCAGGTTCTCTAATTCTCATTCCAAATACCTTATCTTGTCAATCGTACCTCTCGATCCAATCCGGCCGAAGTTTAAATTTGAGTAATTTCAAGGAAATTCATTGGACCTTATTCTTGGAGGGGACAATGGACCTCTTGTTATAGCTTTTTCCCCTTTCATATCACAACATGAATGGGAAATGTTGTTTTCACTGTCCTCTTTCATTCTCCTATCTAAAAGTTTGGAAGCTGGAACCTGACCTGATGCTGTTCACCCGAAACACTGTCCCATTGACATTATCAAGCCCTGAGGAGCCACTAATTGAAAATGGATGATAGTTATTTGGAAGGTCTCGAAAGAAAAATGTTTAGGTGTCTTTTCACAAGGTTTTCAAAGACTGGTGTAGAGTTTGTGGCCCACTCACAATTAATGCTATTACTGGTCTATATGTTGCTTAATGGTTTAGGACCCGTAAATCTGTCCGATATGCTGCAGAGATGAGCTGAATAGAACTCTCAGATCTTCAGGGATAAGTCTGTATCTCTATGGTGAAGACCAAATATGGGGAAGCATTGTTTAGCTATTATGCTGCTCTGAAATGGAACCAGTTAACAGAGAGCATCAGAAGAGCCATTCAAATCCAGGAAGAAAACATTTCCTTCCGACCAGGCTGTTCTCTTTCATGCCACGGCACCTAATTATCCAAATTTGTTTTTAATTCGTTTTTTTTTTCTTGTTTAATTTCCACCCCATAAAAAACAATCAATCTTTCAATTGGTTTTAATCTTGTTTAATTTCTTCTCTTTTAAATCTATTGTTTCGATTAAGTTTTAATCTTGTTTCCTTTATTCTCTTCGCATGTTTTTCATTTCTGTTCTTTTGCATCTTTTTCATTTGAGCAGGAATTTTCATTGTGTTCCGTATTTTCTTATTGTATAAAAAGGTCTATAAAGCAACATACCTTGCCTTGTCCTGTGTTACTGCTCTAAACTGTATGGTTTTGCCTGCTGTGGCCATTAGCATGCTAACATCCTGTCCAGACACCTTCTTCTCTCCTCTCCTCTCGAGCACCGTATGTTTTCTTTCCACCCGACATGTGTTAATGCTTATTGTAATAAATCTAGCTGCATTATTGGGAACATGCTCCAGTAGCTCACACAAAGGCTACACTCTGTTTAACTGGCATAATTCATCAAAAAGCGAAGGGCCTAGCCCTGACCTGCGCATGCTAGTTCACCTTGAATAGCACTGTAGGGTGTGGAGCATTCTTTATGCTTGTATTCAGGGTCCACTATTAGGCATAACGCTTTCAGAAATTGGGAAAGCTAAGTGGGACCAAAGCATTTTAATGCAAAATCTGTAAAGCACTGTAACACAAAAAAATGTTTCCCTGACCCCACTTACAGGCGATTAGCCATGGTGTGTGGTTTTATGAACTGTACCTTTGCTTCTTTTTGATATTTATGAGATGAGCATGCATAAACACCACCAGATCGATGCATGTACTATGATTTATTGGGAGTATTAGAGAAATCCTGATTTTCTGAGCAGGCACTACAGGCAAAATACCTTTTTTATGTCTCATCCATCATTGAAAATGTTGAAATGAGCATATGCTCCATGATATCTTTATTTAGTGTACTATATTGTGCTTGTATTTTGTCACATTGACCCAAAACAAATTCTTTAAAGTCAGGTTGTGAATTCAATTGTCCATCTTGCTTTTACCAAAGCCATATTATCCCATATTACATCCATGCAGTAGAACATTACTGGAAGGACTGGGAGGCAGCAGTGGACCAAAACATACACTCACCAAACACATAACACTGTGAATAATTTGCAGCACAATAATATTAATATCTTTTCATACAATCTGTGCTGTCGTGGGATAGAATTCTGCATTATCTGCACAACTATTTTACTGCTTTCACCAGATTTTTTCCATCCTTGTTATTGCTGTAGGCTTCTTAGCTAAGCAGGAGTCTTGGCTGACTTCGCACACCCTGATGCACACCTGCTTTCACACTGAGCCATGAGCTGCCAGCCGCTCCATCAGAGCTATTAAAATAATGAGAGATTTCATGTTTTTTGATCACTGTCCAACCGCAAGCCTGCAGCGCCCATTCTCTGTGTGTGCGTGTGTAAAGTTAAATAGCAGCAAGCTACGGCCTGTTTTTTTCACTGCATTATGATTGATACTTGAAAAACATGCGGCATAATTAAATGGAAACCATTTAGCCAATGAAGAACAGTGGAATGAGAAATCCCTCTATCTAAGTAGTAAATCGCCAGAAAAATGGTTCTTTATAGAATTCTTCAATGTGCATATTTATGTTACTACACAAAACATTTTTAAAGACATACACTACCAGTCAAAAGTTTAGACACTCCTTCTCATTCAATGGTTTCCTTTGTTTTTAATATTGGCTGCATTGTAGATTAATATTGAAAACGTCACCTATTGCTCTGATTACAACTTTTCACATTATTTAACAGGTGTTTTTCATCAAGAATTTCTTGCCTACTTAATTTGTTTGGGATCATCATTTGTCATGGTAGGTTTGGTACAAAGTTAGTGATCCTGTTCCACTAATGTTCTACTCCACAGTATGGCAAGAACCAGTTAACTAAGTAAAAATACCAACAGCCCTTACCTTATTACAAAACATATTCTGGTTTGTTTAACTCTTTGTGCATAGGTGTCCAAATTTGACCTGCAGTGTAATTATATTTGACCAGCGGGGCAATACCAAATGCCTACTACTGCTGATCCGCCGGAATTATACAGCGCATGTACCACAAATACAACAAATCCCAGAATGCTCTGCTAGTGTTTTGGTGCTTCAATCAATACAGGTCCTATAAAAACCCTCTCCTCTGTTGACCATGGTCCTAGCGACCTCATGATACTGCTAGCGCCGTGCCACCCATCCCAAAAAGTAATGCAGAAAACAGGAGCTTTCTGGACAGGTGGCAGAATATCTGTTTACATATGTAAAATTCAGACCTGTTTATCTTGTATGTGTAGTCAACTTGGCTATAACCAACAATAGACGACACTATGAAATGATACACCAAGAAAAGTACAAGGGTCTGGACATGACTCGCCAGAAATTACAGAATGTAAAAGGAGAAAGTAAATGTGATGAAAAAAGAAATGAATTCCATTGATGTGTTTATTTATTTGAAATTAGATTTTGCAAGTTTTCAGTTCAAATTTTGTATTATATAGTATTAAGCTTTGCTTGTTCCCTATTGTTTAAACTTGTTTGGGTCCGTTTTTTCAGTAAAAATCTATGATGGCGCACGACATTGTCCAAGTTTTCCAATTTTGGCCCTCTGTTTATTTGAGTTTGACACCCCTGTTCTTGAGGCTTACTGAAGCTGTGCTATTGTATCCAAGGTTTGCATCTTTAGTTATTCACTATGATGCTAATATAGATCCTATTCACACTTGGTCATTTCATTCATTTTGAATATCAGGATTACATCTGTTACATAAAATAAATCCAGATATAAATGCACCCCAATCCCATTTTAAAAAGATACACTGTAACCCCAGGAATCAGACACCAGAATGGAATGAAGCTCTGCTGCTCAGCGCAGCCCCAAACATAAACAACCAGCTCAAGGACGAGAGGGCATGGCCAATCATAGTAACATAAAAACAAATGACGTGGGGTGTTCCGGATGAGGCCCAAACAAAAAACACCAGCCTGGAAACCACAGTCAGCTTTACTCGGAGGCAGGAGTTTGGAACGTAGCCAATCCGAGAAAGTTATTAATTTATCCTTGCTGCTGATTTTCCCCATGGAACATCTTGAGTGTTCTTGTGTTTTTTGTTTTGTTCTACTTATAGCCCTGTATTTTTATTACTGTATTAACAGTTTACACAAATAAAGTGACTGTGCATACCAAAAAAATGTGCTGCATGAATTACAATACAGTCTATACAGGAGTAGCATCCGTATTCACATTCTATCACTGTTGAAATTCAGTGTAACTGTACAGTACAAATACGGATTCACCTTTACATTTTCCCAAGTGTTTTAGGAGCATGTTTTGGGGCAAATTTAGGGTATTATAAAAATAGGCCTTTTTAGGCTTTAATCACATTACCACAATGCGTTTTTTCACTATATGCTGTGCTCTTGGAATGTATCCCCCACGGAAGCCAGGCATTACTGTAATCCTGATACTCAAGTGATCCAGTCTAAATAGGGTTTATTTTAGCATCATAACCCTAGTGAAAAACCAAAGAAGCAAACCTTCAGTGGACAAGGTAGCTCCCAAAATGAGCTGGGTTTTTTTTGTAATATAGTATCTTATTAATATATAAACAATTAATTACCTAACATTTCCCAGCCCATAATAAATGCTGGCTCACCTTCTCTGGTGAACTCTACCTCATCTACCTACACATCCCTGCTTAGCCAGCATAGTGCAATACAAAATGATCAGATCTAAAAGACTATGAG
This sequence comes from Rhabdalestes septentrionalis, assembly GCA_037832545.1. Classification (NCBI taxonomy): domain Eukaryota; kingdom Metazoa; phylum Chordata; class Actinopteri; order Characiformes; family Alestidae; genus Rhabdalestes; species Rhabdalestes septentrionalis. Next base: position 5,157 of record JBBMFX010055371.1, read on the forward strand.
ACTACTATATCATATATCTAGCCACTTTTACTCCTATATAGTATTTATGTTCACCATGACAAATTACTGCTGTCTGCTTCCTTGTATAATGATGAGGAAGAAAGAAAGAGAAATTATCCTTCCTCAGGGCCTCAGATGTAAAAAGTACATTTTTTTTCTAAACCTGGGGGAAAACGTTTAAAATAGTAACTTTATAAAGTGTAAAGTAGTAACTTTATAGGTACAATGAACAATTATATAATGTATCCCTAAAAAGTCGTGACTTTTCCTCATTCCACCACTCTTCGTTGGCTAAATGGTTTCTGAGTCAAATTTTTTAGGCATCAGTCATATTGCAATTTAAAAGTTTTCTGCTATTTAAATTTACACACAGACAGGCTTGGGGTTGAATAGTGATCAAAAAACATAAAGTGTCTAATTTTTCATCTCTTATTAAATTTTCACGAGAGCTAGGCTGCTAACATAGACCGTATTTAAGTTTGGTCACTTCATGCCTCTTCAGTATCAGATTATCTGGATGAGGCTGAGACACATAAAAATTCAGTTATAAATGTGCCCAAGGTGCATCAAAATAGATACAAATCCCATTACTTAGATCACTTCAACATATGGTCTGAGATGCATCCAAACCTCACAAATGCATTCAAGACATTTTTGGCTGCCCAAACCTCTCCCACTACTGTCACTGTGCATCCGACAGTTCTTTAGGACTTAATGTAGCATCACTGCTTTTTAATTCTTCTGCTGAAATGACTTTGACTAATGCCATTATTCTCTTTAAAATGGCCCCCTATAGTTGCAGCACAGCACACAGTGTAAACAATGTGACCCATGAAACCCATTCACAAAGCAAAGCAGTGGGCACCCAGCAAGCAGTGTGTGGGAACAGTACCTTGCTCAAGGGTACCATAATGCCACAAGCAGTCCTGGGAATCAAACCCACAACCGTCTGCTTGCAGGGGCAACGCCCTAACCACTAGGCCACCAGCTGCCAAGTAGCTACTGCCTAGTTTTATCACATGTTGTACCTGATGGTGATGATGGATTACATTTATGGCATTTGGCAGACGTCCTTATCCAGAGCGTCTTACAATCCTCAGTTACAGGGACAGTCTCCCTGGAGCTGCTTAGAGTTAAGTGTCTTGCTCAAGGACACAATAGTGGAAAGCAGGGGAGGTTGGTACCTGCAATTTTATGGTTTGTCAAGTTCACAGGCAAGTTCACAGGCATGCATTCACAGGGACTGCGCTTGCTGATTACAAAATGACCAAAATGACCATCTCACCAAATGTCAGTGATTATTAATGTGTTTCCCAATTTGTTTTTTTATGTTTTGAATGTTAACCAGCAGGTGGAGTAAGTCTGCACTTTCATTATACTGGGAAAGCATTGGATGTGATGGGTGTGTGTCCAGACAAGAGACTGTAAGAGGGGGGAGTGTGTCTGGTATAGTGTATGGGGGATGGTTACACTGGGAATAAATGTATTGTGCACTTTATTACTTGATTTTAGATCCTCTCTGTTTACATTTTTTTATGAGATTTCAAAAACGCAGCTTAAAGGAGATCACAGTTACCTTATGCTGTATCCAGGCATCTTATTTTGTATTACCTTGTATTTCACAGCCCATAAAGAACGCTGGCTCACCTTCTCTGGTGAGCTCACCTACCTACACTTCCCTGCTTAGCCAGCATAGTGCAATACAAAATTATCAGATCTAAAATACTTTATGAGAGTACCATATCAAATATCTAGCCAGTCTTACTCCTAATTACTATTTATACTCATCGTAACACCTTAATGCTGTCTGTTTCCTTGTAGAAGGATGAGGAACAAAGAAAGAGAAGTTGTGAAACTCAACTGAAAAAAGCACTTTTTTTCCAAGCCTGGGGGAAAAAGAATAAAACAGTAACTTAAAAAAAAAAGGTAAAGTAGTAACTTTATATTTACAATGAATAATCATATAAAGAACTGTTCTTTTCCAAGCCTGGGGGAAAAAGGGGGAAAGGAGTGAAAACATATTTTATATTATTTTTCCATTATTTACTGAAAGGACCAAGAGATTTATAGATCAATTAGTTATTGCAAACTCTTATATATGAAGATTTTGCAGGCCCTCATACATCACATTCAAAATGTTGACAGGTGAACAACACTGAAGATTGATACAATGGCACCTGCTGAGGGGTGGGATTTGTTGGGTAGCAAGCGAATAGTCAGTTCATGAAATTGTTGTGCAAGAAGCGGGAAAAATGGGTGAGTGAAAGACTCGCACTGAAGATTACAGCACTGTGTCAGATACAGAAAAAATCTAATTATGTGTGAGGTAAGAAGAAACAATAGTAAATGGTTGTTAAAATAGCAACAACAGGACAAGAAAATGTAATGGTATGTAAATAAAGGCAAAGTTCCAGTATGAGTATTTTAATGCAGGTGATGGGAGTTCAGGTGTGATTCCTGTTTATGGGGGAATGGTGCATTTTTGTGCATGTGTGTTTATTAAGGAGAAATGAGCTTCTCAGTTCAGGATAGTGCTTGTACAGTTCTGAAGTAGTTCTGATTTTGGAGCCTGACAGCCTGGGGAAGAAACTGTTTCCCATTTCAGCTGGAAAGGTCTGAATGAGATGAGCTCTCTGCAGTCTGAGCAGGATGCAGGAATGCTGCAATAGAGCTGGTGTTGAGAGTCCATATGATGTTTACCACCACAGAGAAGGGATCCCAGCATGCTCTTCTGAATTCAACAACCCTTTTTCTTGGTGAGCAATTGGACCTCCTCTCGAACCCACCACAATCATGTTGTCACCAAGGTTGATAATGTGGTCTGACCCGACCCTCAGCATAGAGCAGCAGTGGACTGAACTCACTGCCCTGATTCCCTATGCTTAAAGTGGTAATACTGGATATGTTGCTCCTAATCCTGACTGACAGATGTAGCCCAGTCAGGGAGTCTGGGATCCAGCTGCAGAGGAAGGTGTTCACCCCCAGCAGTCTCACATTTCTCTGATGAATGGCAGTGCTGAATGCTGAAGTGAAGTCGATGAACAGCCCTTTTACACAAGTGTACATTTTTCTGTCTAGATGGATGAGGCCGAGGTGAGGGGTGGTTATGTTGACATCATCTGCTAAACAGTTGGGGCACTGGCCAAACTTTGGGGGGTCCTGTGGGGTGGGAGAGCTTGGGGTATTTATGATGTGTGAGGGTGCTGGAACAGTAGTCTCTGAGGCAGAGTGCTGAGGACCTCCTGGGTACAGGGATGGTGGTGGTAACTCATTCCTTTGCTTAAGAAGTCAGGCCAGAGAGATGTGGCAGGAAGATAGCATAACTTACATTGCTGCGCAGGAAGAACTCACCCACAGGGCATTGCTGATTGAACATTTTCTTTAAAGATCTAGAATAGATTTAATCGGTTTGGAAAGAAAGGCATGTCTAAATTAGCTAATTACATAAACAGAGGATCTACTAAGTGTTTTCTTAAAAGTGTAGAGGGTCACACGGCTCCCCAGATGGGGCAAGAGTGTTGTTATGCCTGTAACTGTGCAGATTGTTTTTTCTTTTTTCACAGACTTTCTGTGTGTTTGAACAGAGTGGAGAGGAACAGCATGAAAGAGTAAAGGCAAGGCTTAGTCAGACCAATACGTTTGTCATGACTTTTCAATGATTTTAAATATTTAAACAAAATCAATAGAAATGAGTAAATCAATTTTTTTTCAGGTCAAAAGCAATGACTTGCCTTTTCGGCATGATCTTATGAAACAGGTCTTTATAATCATGCACAATAAATAGCTAAAGAGACTTATTTACCATCCTCATGATATACCTCACTTGTACTTACAGACTGTTATCAACAACAGTTACAAAAGCTCCATCCCTCTGCAAACAGGAAGCCTTTGTAGTGGCTGTTCTTTGATAAGACTTGGGAGTTCTTGCAGAACAAGCTTTCTGGTGAAAGCAATGAGCCCAGAGTCCACACTTGCCATAGTAAAAACAGACCGGCATGTGGAATTGGAGCTTTATGAGAAATCCCATGTTTTTAAACACTGTATAAAAGAAGCTCCATGCTGCCTTTATTGTTGGACGTGCTTTGATAGTTTCTGAAGTAGCGACATAAAAAGAAATGTTTCATGTTGAGATGAAAAGACTAATTATCGATTTGTTTCATTGAAGGAACAATAAAAAGTGGCTAAAATTATTTTTTTCTAAAGTTTCATTTTTTGTAGTCTTCTCTTTCTTTATTTTAATACATAGTGATGTGGAAAAGTATTTGCCCCCTTTCTGATTTCTTTTTTTTTTTTGCATGTTTGTCACACATAAATATTTTAGATTATCAAACTAATTTAAATATTACACAAAGATAACCTATGTAAACACTAAATGCAGTTTTTAACTGATTATTTTATTTATTAAGGAAAAAAAACTATCCAAACCTACATGGCCCTATGTGAAAAAGTAACTGCCCCCCAAAATCACGGAGTAACTTTGGCTGATCATATTGTTTGGAAAAAACGATTGCATTTTCACACGCCACACCCAGGCCTGATTACTGCCAGACCTGCTGAACCATGAGATCACTCAAAAAGTAGGTTAAAAGGTCCCAGAAATGGAAGATATCATGCAATGATCTAAAGAAATTAAGCAACAGATGAGAAATAAAGTAATTGACATCTATCTGTCTGGAAAAGTTTACAAGGTCATTTCTAAGGCTTTGGGACTCCAGTGAACGACAGTGAGAGACAATATTCACAAATAGACGGCCTTCCTAGAAGTGGTTGGCCATACAAAGTACACCCTGACAATCCAAGAGGTCACAAAAGAACTCAGAACAACATTTAAAGAATTGCAGGTCATAGCTGCCTTAGTTAAGGTCAGTGTTCATGACTCAACCATAAGAAAGATACTGGGCAAAAATGGCATGCACGGAAATTTTCAAGGCAGAAAACACTGCTGGCCAAATACATCTTGATGATCTCCATTTCTTTTGGAACAATATTCTGTGGACTGATTAAACGTTCTGTGTTCCGTTCCATCTGGTATAAAAGTAACACAGCATTTCAGATAAAGAACATCATGAAATCAGTACTATGTGGAAGTGGTAGTGTGGTGTCCTTGCTGCTGTAAAAGTGAAAGTGATGTGAAAGACTCATTCCCAGTTATCACATTGGCTCAGATATGATGCCGTTTCAGATGTGATGCTCATAACACAAATAAAGCCATTTGACTTACTATGCTAAACCCCCAGTGAAACTTCATGAGAATTTGGGGCTTTGTTTGTAATGTTAATTAGAGTAAAATCTGTCAGGATGTAACTATAAAGTTATCTTTTTTGGGTACTAGTTTGCTGTATATTGCATGTACCTCTTCAAAATGAATGAATAATAAAATGTACTATTCATGCCCAGGAAATCTCAAAACTATCATTTAATATAGGGCCACTTCTCTTTACTTTATTATATTTTATTTTACCATTCTCTGTTCACTGTCACGGATGAAACATTTCCTTCGCATCTCTGGAAACCCAGGCCCAGGAAATCTGCTTTATTACATGAGGGGACATACTTTAAAGGGTGTTTTTATATTTACTTTAGTGTGTCTGCTGCTTAGATTTCTAACACTCATTTATAGGGTAAAAATGAAGAGAAACCGAACGGACCTTGCTTTTTTATTTTAGCAGAAGTGTAGTTAATGTGCACAAATACAAATATTTATAAATGAATAATAAATAATAATGATAAATGATTGTTTTAAAATTTCCTAAAATAGCAGCAAAAGGGTAAACTAGTTTGTTAATGGGGGGACAGCAGTGGATTCTGATTCTTGTTGTTTAGTAAACAGATTTAGCATTTGTGTGTGTGTGTGTGTGTGTGTGTGTGTGTGTGTGTGTGTGTGTGTG
>JBBMFX010055391.1:0-11043 GCA_037832545.1 Rhabdalestes septentrionalis
ATATACCTTAAGGCGCCGCCATTTATATTAGCTGCTAGCGCAAGAGTGAAAATGACCGACAAATTAGTACAGCAGTGGTCTGCCAAAGAGACAAAAGCTCTTTTTGCAATTCAATTTGGGGTTAAACAGAAATTAAAAAAAAGTTGTAAGGTGCTGTATGTAAAACAAAAATGTATGAAGAAATAAGAAGTGGGCTGGAGGAGGTGGGGTATACTAGAACAGAAAACTTACAAACTTTAAAAATAAAGAAAGAATACAGCGATTACAAAAAAGAACTGGGGAAAGGTGGTGCTGGACGAACGAAAGCAAAAACAGGGATTAACATGGATTTCTTGGACAACGTAATCGGTAAAAGACCTGCGAATCAACTGACAGGGGTGTTAAACTCGACAACAGCGATGCTGGAGCAAATGTGCGATGACTGCAGCCCTAACGCGTTCACTGATCCTGGTACGTTTTTTTTTAATGTTTCGATTAAACTGTTGCTCTTTTATACACAATAAACAGAAACCATCGCTGCTTTTCGTGTTGTTGTGGCATCTACATAGGCTAACGTTTCACACGCTTACAGTTCAGTGTTTATCAGCTATTGACAGCAAAGCAGTTTGGTTATCATGATATCGTGATGAAGCAACAGCTAACGTTAATGTGCATGAAATTAAGTGTTTCGGATTCATTTTTTTCTTAGAAGCGAAATAATTACAGGTGTGTCTCAATACTTTTGTCTATATAGTTTCACTTAAAAACAGGTGTGTCCCAATACCTTTTCATACGTTAATGTGCATGTCTGTTATTTGCCTGTATCTTTCCTAAAACCGTGCAACACTCTAATCTCGTATTCATTCTGTGTTCAAGTGTTTTATGTAAAGATGTGCCATCTGTCGAACTGCCAGTGCCATCAACCAGCACTCCAACAAACACTGTCAGAAAGGGTAAATAACCGGCTCTGTTATTATAGCTAAATCTTTGTTTTAAGTCTATGTATAGGTTTACAATGCATAGTGATGCAGCATCATGTTTTTCCCCCCATATTGCTTTGATGCCTTTGCCCACATTATGTGCATTTGTTGTGGTTTTCATTGCCATGCCAGTGCATAACATTTCTCATCAAAATTATTTAGAAGTTAATACCAACAAATGCTCTAAGAAAAAGGGTAGACCTGTACTGTTGGGTTTAACTGCTCCTGAGTGTATGTAGATTTAGTTTTAATATACGAACAAATATCAGAAAAGTGCAACTGAAGTGTAACAGCAGATACATTTGTTGGTGAATGAGCTTTAACATCTGATGGTGGCCTGTCATAATTTGCTAGAGCCATTTCATCTAGGTAAGTCTTTATGTAATACAAGGCTTTTTGTAATGCAAATTAAACTGTAATTTAATTGTATGCTTGTATTCCTTGCTTTGTGTTTTTACAGGAAAAAGGAAGTTGCAGACTCAGGACCTCCTGGAACACATGGAGAAATCAGATCAAATGTTCCTTGAACACACACAAATTAAACAAGTTGTTCTTAAACAGTTTTGAGACCACAAGCAATGCTATATTGGGCCTCATGGGGCGAATTGTTACTAACACACACACACACACACACACACCAACAGTCTAATATATTTAATGCTATTCTATTTACATATTTTTCATAACTCAGACATGTAGACAAAACAAGAACAAATTGATATTTCCTATATACAGACATTCTAATACTTGTATTTATGTATCAGTTTATTCTCTTACACTGGCAATCTATTTCCACCAGTTCTTTTAGTAATTATACTATTTATTGTTGTACAGTTTTTATTAATAATCACCAGGAACCTGGACTGTTCGTAGTATTGACATGTATTGAAAAGTGATCTATTTGTTTATTGTTATTCTATTAGTTAATTTATCAATTAATGAATCAATTAATTTATTAATCTATTTATTTATTATTGCATATTACTTATTGTAAATGTAAATAAAGTCAAATTATTTTAAAACAGTGTATTGGTCACTAATTTTCTGTATTGAAATAGCACATTAATGCAGCTCTGACATCGGCTCCTTCTTGCTCTCCGTGGTCAGGTAAAGCATGTACTGGGGGTTGCATGTTTTCATGCATGTCTGAAAGGTCTTCTGAAATGCGGTTGCCATTCTCTTCACAAATGTTGTGCAACACCTTTTTTGCCATTTTGAGGTTAGTCATTTCTTTTTAACAAACACCTCCATCTCCCTTTAAGCCTCCCAAATGTGGTTTCCACCACTGACCTTGCACTACTAATCCTATAGTTAAATATCTGCTGCTCTGGGGTAAGTCTTCCAGTGTCTGCATATGGTTTCGTCAACCATTTCTGCAGTGGGTAGGCTGGGTCACCAATCAAAAAACGTCCAATGTCACGCCCTGCAATGCACATTCTGTGTCTGTTTAATATTTGTCCATCACCCAGTCTTTCCCACAAGTCTGCTTGTCGCAGAAAACTGGCACCGTGGACACTCCCTGGAAATCCCACACATACATCCCAAAATTGGCCTTTGCCAAAGTATTATGGAGTGCCATCCTTTTCTATTAAAAAAATCACTGGCATATTCTTCTGGAGCTATGATTGGAATATGACTTCCATCAATAGACGTAAAAAGTCAGGGAAAGTTAATCAGATCTGTGACAGAATTGTATGGCATATGCCACATCACAACGTAAAGAGAGGAACAAGTTTGAAGAGCAGAGATCAATGGAACTTCTATGTGTAGAGTACTGAAGTGGAAAGAAAACCTTGAGCGATGGTCCAGAGAAAGAATTGACACAATATGTAATTTTGACTTCTGATGCCTGTTGTGTGAGACATGATGCAGTTTATCCATTCATCCATCCATCCAGTTCCTGTAACCACTTGATCTTCGCCAGGTTTGCAGGTTAGTGCAAAAATATGGCAAAAATATAATGGATGGAAAAATGCTGGATATTTTTTATGTGATTAAAAATTACAGCCGAGAGAACTTGTGTATCAGCTTGCAGTGAAATACAGCTGCAAACATCCAAGGTCTTGGGACAAATCATCAAATGCTGGAGGAGAATTTCAGCCTACATGAATGAAATGAAACCCAACTTTGCCCTTAAGGAGTGCTGAGGCCAGAAACATCAAAAACAATGTGACAATTGTTTTCAGAGAAGTTGAAGAAGTGATAAGGAGACACATCTTAACCGCAAATGACATTTGGATTTTTGATGAGACTGGCATAACCAACCCACAACAGAGTGGCATTAAACAGGTTGGGCCGATGGTATCAGCACAAAGTGTCTCAATTCTCTATATGTGCAAGTGCAGTCAATGCTGATTTGTGTTCCCATGCATACGTTATTCAGACCACTTTTTAATGATGTATCACTATCACGTTTTTGTCTGAATCCTTATTTCATAATGTTACATTTCAAAAGGTTAGACCTTGCCCGGAATAAGGGGTGAATGGGAACATTGGAATTGATGTTTGAGACTAAATCATGCACTTCTGTTTGTGTTGTAGTGATACCAGCTATGCCATGTAATAGCAGACACATGTAACCAGTTTGGATCACAGTTTGACAACAGTAGCTTAAAGGAGAGTGTAGAGATGCAGCCCTGTATGCACCATAGTGCTTGTTAGGGATGGAGGTATCTCAGTGGGTAGGACACTTGCCTCTAGACCATGAGCACCATGAGATCTTAGGTTCGAATCCTACCTCCAGCACCCTGAGCAAGACCCTTAAACCCAAGTTGCTCCAGGGAGACTGTCCCCTGTAGTTAGGAATGAAAGTCGCTTTGGATAAAGGCGTCTGCAAAATGCCGTAAATGGAAGAAAGAATTATTTCCGGAGTGTTCTGTGTTTCTTTTGTGTTTAGTACATTGTAGTTGTCTTTAGTAGTGTTTATTTCAGAGGCATAGAATAGGACTGTGGGTGTATTTAAGTGACTGCAAAAAAATGTTTTACGTATGAGTGCCAGTAAAATCTGAATGGTGCATCTGTTCAGGCATGATTATTTGTGGCCCCATTATCTTTTCGCTTTCACATTATTGATCCAGTTTTACCATCGGGGATGCTTAAGTACTTTGCTATTGCTCTTGGCAATGGAAGATTTTCCGTTTGGAAGCTGTTTAATGAAGCCGTACCTGAGAGCTTTAGAGAGATCCTAGATCTTTACCATGATTGCGATTTATTGCATGACATTTTCCCAACCTTCTATTTTTGCACAAGAACATTTTCGCATTAATATAGAATTTTGTATATACTTTTAAGTGTATAACTTTTTTGAATGTTTTAGCAGTGATGTGGCTTCTAAGCTTAGTTCAAAGTGTTGATGCGTGCCATTCCAAAATTATGTATTTAATCCCTTACAAATCTCTGACCTCACTTTCAGTGTGTACTGCTTTGCCAGGATGGCAAACATAATTAAAAACACAAAAACTACAAGTGAAAATGTGCAATATTATAGAAACACCTGGAAATTGTGCAAATGTTGCATTGGCACTCAAGTGGAAAACTGGAATATCATTATGTGTGTGTTTTATGTGCATGTGATCACCAGCATTTCATTCCAAATATACAATCAATATGTATATTGTAACATGGCAAGTGTCTCTTGCCTGTAGCGGCATGTGCATTTTAAAGAATGTTGCCTGAAATGCAAAGGTGCAAAGAACATTCAGTTCACAGTTCAGGGGTGTGTGGGGGGAGTGGGGTCTGATTTATTAGCTTTAATGCTGTGATAGCCTGTACCAGATGGGTACAGTATAAAGTGTTTGTGGGAGGGGTGTGAGCACAATGCAGAAGGCTTCTTTGATGCAGTGCTTGTGGAAGATCTCCTATAGTGAGAGGAGAGACGCTCTGATGATATTACCAGTTGTTTTAGCAATCCACCGCAGGCTCTTCTGGTCTGTAGCATGGACACTGCTGTATGAAGCAGGGATGTATGTGGTCAGGATGTTGTCTGTGGTCACCCTGTACAGCACTGTGAGGTTGGGGGCAGGGAGGTTTGCCCATTTCTTCTGAAGTGAAGATGGAGCTGTCCAGGTGAGGTTGTCTGAGATGTGCACACCCAGAAACCTGGTGTTCTTTACTGTCCCAACAGTGGAGGCATTTATGCTTAACGGCAAATGGCTTGATTGAGTTTTTAAACAGATGAAATTTCATCTGCATTCAGATAGAGATTGTACTCACTGCACCAGCCAGCCAGCTGCTCTGTATGTACAGTTGTATCATCAGCAACCTTGGTGATGTGATTAGACCTGTGCTTGACAGTGCAGCCATGGGTCAGCTGAATAAATAGCAATGGACTGAGTATGCAGCCCTGAGGAACTCCAGTGCCCAGTTTGATGGTGCTATAAGGATTGCTGCTAGTATGAGTAGACTGAGTCCTCCTCGACAGGAAATAAAGATCACAGTTACTCAGAGAGGAGCTCAGGCTCAGCTCCTTCAGTTTCACACTTTCATGCTTTTTTGGGATGATGTTGTTGAATAACATTCCAACATAAGTGTCTTTCTTGTCCTGTTGAGATAGGAAGAGGAGGAGGGCAGAGGATATGGCATCCTGGGTCGGCCTGTTCATGTGATACGCAAACTTTGGTGGATCCAGTGAACAGGGAAGGTGGCAGTTAATGTGTCTCTCAAAGTCTCTCAAAGCACTTTTTGATGAGGGGTTGATGCGACAGGCGGAAGTCATTCAGGCAAGATACTGAACATTACTTTGGCACTGAGAGGATAGTGGTAGACTTAAAACATATTGGAATGACCATCTGGCTCAGTGAGGTGTTGAAAATGTCAGTAAAGAAATCAGCCGTGCTCTGAGCATGCGGCGGGGAGTGCTGTCTGGTACAGCAGCTTTTTGTAGACTTGATGAAAGTTTTCCTCACTTGTGTAAGCTGTAGGAAGAGAGGTGACCTGGTTGGTAGTGGAAGAGGTGGCTATCCTCCCAGGCTCCATTATTCAGTGTACCAAACTCTGCAGTTCCATAGGGAGTGCTGCATCCCCATCACTGCCGCTTGTTGCAGGCCTCAGCTGAGTGACAGCCTGAATGTCGTAAGCTGGGTGAGTTTTTGGTTTTGTGGAAGTGGCCCTGGATTTTGAGTACATAATAACACTTTGCTTTATTGATGGCATGAGAGCAGATCTGTACGAATATGCGCTGAACAGTGATGGATCACATTCGCAGAGTTTGTACACCAGGCATTGTCTTCATAAAGTATGGTAGCATTAATTAAACACTGTAGAACTTACTACGATTTTTTTTACATTTCCAAATATACTTACTCTTCATGGAATTGTGTCCATCATGGTTAAAAACATGCCCACATGTATTTTTATTAATAATAATCATTTACATGGTCAATGAAACTAATTTATGTGACCTTACATGTTGCTGCTCAATGCTGAAATGGTTTTAAATTCCATGATAAATTCATGCTGGGTCGTTCACCCGACTTAACACCTGCATTTGCATGGAACTCCCTGCACTGTCTTGACTTGAGACTTGAGTGTCAATATTTGCAGCTCAGTGACTTGTTCTCACAGGACTATTAGTTTGTGCCCATAAATACATTGTTTTTGTTCATATTTATGAGTACAAAATTGAAAAGGCATTATGTGCGAAAACTGAAAGGGAATATATACAGTGGGAGTATAATAAACAATTGCTTATTTCTCCCAAGTTTGTTTCAAGAAATATTAAGGTGTAAGTATTCTTTATTGTCGATGTCCATTCTGAAGTCCATATAATTCAACCCCAGTTTTTGTTTATCCTTTCATTTTCCAGTGGACTGATTTATTTGTCAGAAAGGCATGATATAACAGAACATCCTGCACCTCTCTGAGTCAACTCACCAGGGTTCCTAGCACCCCTAAACAAAACGGTTACATCATTGCACTTTCAGTTGACACAGATAGGCATAGTATGACATGACTGGGACGTTTGAAACCATGACATTGTGTGATGGACTAGCAAATACTGTTTGGGTTTTAATGTGAGAGGAAACTGAATAAATGCTTTGGACCCTAGTTATGATTCATAAATAAGTTCAATGGGCTAACATTATAGATACTTGCTGTTATGCTTTTTTTACTCGGCTGTATTAGAGCTTTAAAAGAAGTTCAGAAATGAAAAGGCTCCTGTATTAAGAACTGTATTCCAGTTGATGCTCGAGTGTTTTTGTTCGTAGCATTTTTTAATTAATTACTAATTTGAGTTTATTACACACATGATTGAAATCGAAACTTCACCAAGTTTTGTTCTTCTGTTCAAAAGACACCTAAGCCATTGTAAGCAGCTGACTGAGCATCTTCTGTTATAAAACTGTAAGAGATAGAAAATATCTTAAATTGCTGTATTTTTTTCCCTTTCTGAAATGTCATGAGGGAATAAGAGATTAAGAAATAATTAAGAAATGTTAAGGAGAAAATCCACACCAATGCAGATGGCCCACAGGAAGATTAACTGAGACTGGAAGAATGATCCAAATCGAAGTGTAATCAGAAGGTTACGTTAAACATATTCTCATCACAAAGGACCACACTATAATAAACCCAGAGGCGAATCTTGCCAGCAGGCAGGGCAGGCAGCTGCTTGGTGCCCCCACACCACTAGATGGCGAACGAGAGCTGACTTTTTAAACAACGGTCAAAAACTGGTTAGAGGGGGGCCCTCCAGTGAATTTTTGCTTGGGGCCCCAACAGACCCTAGGATCACCTCTGAATAAACCAGATACATTTCAGAATTTTTTTTAAATTTTTGAATCAAGTTATGTGGTCTAATGCTCAGGTATCATTAAACCTCACATCTCAGAAAGAGTTAAACCAGTCAAACTCCAAGGTCAAAGCAACACAATGGCCTTGTAAACACACCAACATATATTACACCACCAGACCTCCATTATAATATTTGGCTTAAGACACCTGAAGCACATTATATGGGCAAAAGTATTGGGATACAAGCCCATTACACTATCAGGGATTTTGCATTGAACCGAATAAACTTTAATATGGAGTTGGTCCCCCTTTGCAGCTATAACAGCTTGCACTATTTTTGGGAGGTTTTCAACAATATTTTGTTTTGGAGTTTCTGTGTAGAAATGAGAGCCCATTCATTCTCTAGCGTTTATGAGGTCAGACATTGATGTTGGACAGGAATTTCTGGCTCACAATCTCCGTTCCAGTTCATCCCAAAGGTGCTGGATGAGGTTGAGGTCAGGACTCTGTGTGGACCAGTCAAGTTCTTCCACACTGAACTCCTCCAGCCACGTCTTAATGGAGTTCGCTTTGTGCTCTGGGACACTGTCATGCTGGAATACAATAGCTTCTTCAACAAACTGAATCCACAGTATTGGAAGCAAGGTGTTGTCCAAAATGTCTATTATTGTATGTTTGGGGACAAAATAAGAAAATTTTTACCACTGTTACACATGAGGTTGGATACACACTTGCATGGCAGTTGTGGTGCTGTGTTACATAAAATGTTTTGGGCACAGAGGAAAGAAAATATTCTAAATAATAATACATCCTGTAAGCTCATTTCCATGAAGTCAATATAAAACTGAAGAAGATTTCAGGTTTAAAATTATAACATAACAATTGATCCAAAACGTGAAAATAAAACTTGTTTCTGAAAAAAAAAGAAGTTTCTGAAATGTCCTTCACGATTCCCAGACTTTGATTTGATTTCAAACCTGAACATACAGTCTTTACATACAAGGTGATCTGTAGATATTTATGAACTAGTAAAGGAAAATCTCCTGAATTAATTAGGAAACTGACTACATCAATTATTTAGAATTTGTGTCTTCAGTGCCCAAACGTGCCACAATTTCTGTTATTTTTTCCCAATATTGTAAATTCATCAAATAAATTATGATGTATATTTAAATATGTGCAGAAATATGTCATATTTATGTTTGTCCTATTCTGTAGACTTCCTTTTACTAAAAAAAGCAGCAGAATGACTCTTGGGTGGCCTGGAGTTTTCTAATAATTTGTTAGAAATAAGTAGCTCTATTATTTATTGCCCCAAAAATAATAGCTCAATACATCTTGCCTACCTAAGAAATCCATTCTTTAGTTCTTTTATATTTAAAAAATATATATATATTTTTTCCCCATCATGCACACTGGTGGATGGGGATTTAATGAGATTATACAAATAGAGTGACAGAAGCCAACTAGCCAAGCTAAGAGGGAAAAAAATCATATTCTTGTTCAAACAGCGATAAAAGTTATTAATAATAAAGGAGGGAGAGAGAAGTTTCCTTTCAACAGCAGGCCTTTTAAAAATCTAAGATTAGGCAGCCTGACAAAAGGATACAATAAAGGTTCTTTCTTGTGACATGTTTTCATATATTTAAAAAATAAACCCTGAGGCGTGATACATGAATACTAAGTTTGCCATGTGTAATCCTAAATGTACAGCGTATACAATAAAGTACACGCAGAGTATTTAAGTGGAATGTGTTTACCAAAGCAAAAGTTGTCAAACCTTCTTATTCCGTGGCCTCCTTTGGGCATGCAAGTGCCACAATGTGCCCCAATGCCAACCCCTGACCCCACTATAGCTTTGCATCATGTTCTTGAGAACTGAATGACCAGTTAAATGCAAAACCTCTGCAAATTTACCTCTGTAAAACCAGGACACATTGCACTGACAGCATTGTAAATAGGTCTTGTTTTGTACTAAGGGGCATTATTTTGTTGTATATATATCGTCGCTGTTTGCCCAAAACCTACCTTTTAGGAAACTCAAAAAACTATGCATATTCTAAATGAATGAATACTGTTTCATCAAAATTGGTAGAACTATTTTCAACACTTTTCATTGGTTAATATTTTTATTTTATTGTATACACCCACATGGAGACTGACAAATAGTATCGATCCATGAAAATATACAACAAAGACCAAACGTGGAGTTACGAGCAGCGTGTGTATAAAAAGCACAGGTGTCTATTCAGGGGCGAATCAAGCTTTTCAAAAGTGGGGGGGTTCTGAGATAGGAATGCCAAATTATAAATACAATTTAATCTAATTAATACAATATCATCTGACAAAAGTGGGGGGGATGGAATCACATTTTAGCAAAAGTGGGGGTGTTGAATCCCCCCACCCCCCCTGTGTGCTACGCCCCTGTGTCTATTCTTTTATGAACTATTGCAGTGTGTGTGTGTAAAAACAATAACTGTGGTGAGTGCTGTAGTGTCTGTCGAAAAGTGTGTGAATGTGTGTGTGTGTGTGTGTGTGTGTGTTGTGAGTGCAGTAGTGTGAGGAGAGCAGCTTTTCTTTGGTCTGTATTCCAGCAGCTTCACTCCTGATTCCGTTTCTGTGGATGAAACAGAGTCACACACACACACTGCTCTTAACATCACTGTTTTAATTGTTGCAGGTGTAAAATAATGTAAGTGTGTTTACATGCACATTTTTCTCAGAAACACTCCCACACCTTACAAAAGCAGTAACCATCAAAAAAATGATGCTACTATTTATTTTTATATTTCATGGGGGTATACATTCAGCTATCCTTAGCTGGATGCATATATATATATACATACATACATACATACATACATACATACATACATACATACATATATATATAAATTATATATATATATATTTTTTTTTTTTTCACAGATTCTTATTTAATTTTCTTTTTCAGCAGTGAGATTAACAGCTGACAAAACAGTGCACATATAAACAGCAGCATTATACAAAAACATAACATTTACCTCAGCACCTAATGATTGATACCATCGATTGACTGTGACATTTTTTAAATTAAACAATATTTCTAGGTACGTTCATATCATGGGTCTCATTTTTATATGGTGACATGTTTTGTATTTTATCCCAGATGTATCACAAGCCATTAAAAAAAATGTTAAACATAATCAGTAAGGGGTTGAGGGTTTGGTGATGAATAGACATTAATGTATGCTCTTTCTGGTTCATTTAGTGTACAGATTTATTTAAATAGAAATCTATTATTATTATTATTATTATTATTATTATTATTATTATTATTAGTAGTAGTAGTAGTAGTAGTAGTAGTAGTAGT
>JBBMFX010055430.1:0-11043 GCA_037832545.1 Rhabdalestes septentrionalis
TATATATAAATAGTAAAACATACATGCATAAATAATACTTATATACATTTGTTAACATTTATCTTTTTATTTATAAATATAAATCCACATTCAATATTCATATTGTAGATTGTATATTATTGTATATTAAACTGCTCAGTATATTGTTCATTGTGTTGTTTACATATTGTTGTGTTTTGTATTGTTGTGCACAGGACCCAACTTGTAACTTGGAGGTCTTGAATTATCTGGTGCCAGACCCCACCGCACATATTCATAGTGTCCATGCCTGTGAATGGATGAGCGCTTTTTTGGTGGCACAAGGGGATCCTCTACAATATTAGACATGTGATTTTAAAGTTATGGCTAACTGGTGTAAGATGCCCTTTATATGGATTATATGCGCATAATAGCAGAGCAATTAAGTTTTGCATTATGTAATATTGAAATGTGCGACCATCAGTGACTTGATTAGTTAACACCAATGTAAAAATGGACAGTTTACCTCAGCAGAGACAAAGTAAGGCTTATCTTTATTGCTATCAGAATTTCCCTATAATGCCGATAAAAAAAAAAAAAAAGGGATTTATGCAATGACAGACTAGCACAATTTACTTCTTTTGGCAGTGATGATGAAAATGAAGGTGATGGAATGTTTAGAGAATGTTTAAATGCAAAAGAAAGTTTTAATTCTCCACTTTAAACAACTTAAAAGTATATAACTTTATCACTTTGTCTTATATAAATTATTTGAAGACCAGAGGATTACTTTTTTGTCCCCCAAAAGCACCAATACTCCAATAACTTGGACACCTAAAAAAGAGATTCTTCCTCCATTTAATTCTTTCGCCAATCCAATTTACACGCTCAGACACACACCTGATTAAACCTAATAAGCACTGACGTGCAGAGCACACAAGGCACCCATGCACATTCGCACACACAAAACCTGAGCGGCCCAAAGACGTCGGGTTCCTCCGCCCTCTCAACTTTCTGAGGCTCACTTCAGTATGAGTGTGTGTGTACACATGTCGGTGGAGGTTGGGGGGGGAAGGTTGGGAGGAACAGACAGTGGTTGAAATACAGCATGAAACAGAAAGAAAGTAAAATATGAGAAAGTGGCTAACAATGAAACGTTAGAAATGAAGACCAAATACCACTAACCTACACTGGACATTTTATTAGAAACCCCTTAATTGCGCTTCCGCTTCGCTAGTCTTCAGTTAGAGACTGTAACCCATCTGCTGATGTGCAGTTTATGTAAGTAATCCTCTAGCCCATTAGCAGTCAGATATACTCCTGCCAGCATCCTTGTGTCACTGCTGTGCTGAGAACGGTGCACTACACAAATTATATTGGTCAGAATGGGGTTGATATGGGACTAACAAATCGTGACCAGTGAGTGATAGTGCGAGGCAAGGGTGTCTGATAAAATGGATAACCAGAATAGATAATTCTTGGTATGAAAAAAAATGAAGAGTTGAGGGTAAAACAAATAAGCATACACATTACTAAAGTTGGCATGAGTGAGTGCAAAGTATGTGGGTACCTGAGACGTCTACGGGGGGCGATCTGCTGGTCCAGGTCTCTCTGCTGCCTCTCCTCTCTCGTCATGCCTTTGTAATTGGATGACAAGCCGAAGATGGGCCGTGACCATTCATCTACACGTATACACATTCACAGAATCAGAAGCGAAATCTCCACAAAAATAAAATGTAAATATAAATTAATATCACGGGGAGTCAATGTGTAAGTCGGTGTGGTGTGTGAGTGTACATACTGATGAGTTTGAGGGCGAGGTCTTTGTTGGGCCGGGACTCTTTGGGGTGTTTGTAGAGAAACATAACAGCTCGACCAATTCCACTCATCTTCAGCGTCTCCTGGCTAACGCTTGGCAGCTATAGTGAAACAGACACAAGTTCATCTTTTCTTCCAGGTCTTCACCCTTGCTTCAGCCACACAGAGTTTAGTTGAACAGTAGGGCCAGCAAGGCATTATTGTTTATTGTCATCCCTATGTTGGGCTTTCCAATACTAATATCTGTCCAAATTTTTAGGCTCTTGCAGTTTCACTAAACACAATTATTATTTTGGGCTGAACATACTGAAGACGTACTGCATAACTCTTGAATAGGGGACAGTAAAATATGGGGAAACTCAAGCATGCAATTCTTTCTGTTGTTTGATCACAAAAAAAAAAAGATTTTCTCATTCATGTGTCATGCCCAAACAAGACCAGACCATTTTGGACACCATTTAGTGCTACTTTAAGGGTTATTCCAACACTGCTGTCTAATGGAAAAAGATGGAAAATCCAAAAATGAATATTGTATTTTGGAATAATAATAAAAAACAATAATTTTGAGATGTTGTTCAAACTTCTTTCCTTTTTATATATATATAGATTGTTGGTCCTTGGCTCAAGATAAATATGGCAATTTGCTCACAAATTATTTATGCACCCCTTGGTTTTACTGAGTGCTGAACGCATCCTAGGCAATGGACAAATTAAGCATCTAGTGCTCTTTTTTGCAATGATTTCTGTTGCCTTTGCTAAAATTACCCAAGTCATGTCACAGACACACACAAAACAAAAAATATTTATTTTTGGTTGGAGACATTCATAAAAATACCTGTAAACAATCATTTTGCTTAGATTTCCACTAAAAACTGCTACATTTAACACAGTCATATTGCTAGTGTCTGCATTACCTCCTGTAGGATCTTGAGCAGCTCCTCTCTGATCTTCAAAGCTGGGAGACTTTTGTCAGGTAGAGGACTGATCCACTCTTTTATTGCAGTCATCACACCACTGTCTATAAATGTCTCCTTTAGGTCTTGCCTGAAGGACAAAAACACAAAAAGAAAGCCTCAATACAAATATACACTGATTTACCAGTTCACTACTATTCATTGGTCATTTTATCAGAAACACCATCACCAAACAATGGTGCATATGGTGATAACTGCTACAATGTGCAGGAATAGATAAAAAATTTAAAGTGCACATCCAAACAACAGTTAATGGTTTCTGATAAAATGGCCAGTAAGCACTAGTTTACAATACAGTTGGTGGAACTAAAGGTTGAGACACTACAATCCAACAGTAAGATGGAGAAAGCTGGAGAAACGCTGCTTACTTCTTTAAATGCATCACTACCGTAGGCAGAAGCATCAGCTTTTTCAGAGCCGGCTTCTTTTGACTGTTCAGCGTTCGATCCTCCTGCACACGCACACGCACACAGTTATATAATTTCTTCAAACACCTGAGAGCGTTCAGATGCTTACTAAAGGTATAATTTAACAGAAAACCAAATAAACAAGTAAACTAATGCCCCCACACTGCTTCCTCCAATGTAACTTATCCAGGGCCAAAGGAATATACATAAGAGGAAGAGCTACTTACACAAGATAATCTCTGTAATACACTGGAGACTTAGCTCTCTGAAACTGTAATAAAGTGCATCCAGAAACAATAGAAATAGGATCCTATAATATATGGACATACACATACATTTTCTACAGCCTTATAATCACAAAAAAGTCCTAAACAGCATGTTTTCAAGCTTTGTTTATTCTGACACCATTCTCAAGTAGACAAACTTGCAGCTGATGTGGCTGAATCAAGTGTAAAATTGTGTAAAACTAGCACAACACACATTCAGGAAAAAAAAAAGTTCAACACACACACACACACCTCTGCAGCTTCTGTCATCTTTGTGATCATGGCGCTGACCACATCATCTGCGTCACTGATGAATGTTCCTCCATCTCGATGTCGTCTGCGTTTGCCACTCTGAGCTTTCTTACGGGCCAGCATGATTTCAAAGTCAGACATGAATGACAGGCTGAAAAAAACAAAAACAAAACTTAATTAAAAGCATTAAGACAAGTCTTTCCTGAATTATATCTATTGAAAGTCAGGATAAGCTCCAACAGCATTTAACAGATTTGTATATTTGTTTGTGTTTACAAACAAGCACATAATACCTCTTCTCAAATGTACTGTTTGAAAATAATATTTATATTTTATCATTAACCAGTGTTTGTAAAGTTGCAGTTCAAAATCTACCCAGTGGAGGGCAATGCACCAACAGTCACTGAAACCAGGTGTGCACACAGCGCTCACACACCGCAGGCAGCCACAGAAACTATATTCAAACAACTTGTGAGTCAAGACAGGTGTTGGGAGTTCCTTACAGTATGAGAAATTATTATTTTTATAATTGTAATATATATATATTTTTTAATATACAACCACCTAGTCTCTGTTTTGATATAGTTATGCTAGTAAAAAGCCCTGTAGCTTAAACTACAACATATGTGGCTTGAAAACAAAAAACAATGAATATGAAATACAGAATTAAAAAGCAAAACATACAGTGAATATTCAAATTATTTCGGCCAGCCCTCTAGGAAGTAAACAAATCATTGATAGATTCAAATGTTTGCTTGCATTGGAAAATACAACAATTTAAAAGTAATTTAGGACTTTTAAGCCAATGCACATTACTGAGCATTGACTTAAATCAGATTTTTTTAAGCAGATTTTTTTTTTGCAATTCCTAGTGCACAATTTCTATTTATTTGCTGAGAAACAAGTGTGTATAAAAAATGACTTAAGTTTTTTCCCTTAATATGTTAGGTTCACCAGAGGCAGTAATCAAGAATTAGAATACCAGACAGCACGATTTAAAATTTCATGCAAGCACATCATGTTCTACTACTTCAACTTTCGACTAGAGTTCGACCGATATGGGTTTTTCAGTAGCCGATGCCGATATTTTGTAGTCAGGGTCAGCTGATGGCCGATATATGCTGCCGATATTTTTTTGCCTAATAATCAAACGTTTCCCCCTCTATTGGAGGTACAATATGACACGAATAACACAAAGATAACCTCAAAATTTCTCAACTTGCCATTCATTGAATAATGACAAATATAAATATAAACTTAAATAACAAAACCAAAACTTAACAATAACTTAAACTTGTAAACAATAAACACTGCAGCATCAGCATTTTTTGTGCAAGCAAGTAGCATGGCCCACGTGTTCCACAGCGACAGTAATACTGGGTAAATCGGCGTAGTGCACTTGGATATCGGCCGATGCCGAATCCTTTAAAAAATGCCAAATATCAGCCCGATATATCGCCCGGCCGATATATCAGTCGACCTCTACTTTCGACTGCTTCCGAGTGGGAGTCACACAGAACTATCTCTATTTCCTTCCATCTTCCTCTCGCGCACCAACTGCCTCAGAGTCTCGCCTTGGCATCCTTCTCCCAACACAGTCTTTCCTCAGCATCCTCGAATCTCACTTCAGCATCCTTCTCAACACTCAGTCTCTCCTCAGCATCCTCAAATCCCTTGTAAGCATCCTTCTACCAACACTCTCAATCTCTCCTCAGCATCCCTCTCCCAACACACCCAGTCTCGGTTCTCAGTATTCTTCTACCAACACTCTCAAGGATCTCTCCTCATCATTCCTCTTCCAACACACTCAGTGTCTCTCCTCAGCACAGGTCCTAACCATCTTGACTTTTCCTCTGAAAGGTCCAACTCCAGCTTTCCTTCTAATAAACTCGTTTTTGATCCTGTCCTTCCTCTTCACTTCCAGTGCAAATCTTAACATTTTCAGCCGTGCCACCTCTAACTCTAACTACCTTTGTGAAACACTCAATTTAATTTGGTAGGTACCACTACTCACTCTTTTCCTCCTCTGTCCACATCATCTGAGTCGGAGTCGTCAGCAACTTCATTCTGTCCCCCAGCTTTTGCCTGCTGCTTCTCTCCCTCCAGCTCCTCTTGGTTAAAACCCTGTTCAAACACAAACACATTCAACAAAGGACAGAAGAGTAGAGGAAACAGGGTCTAGCTGACACAAATCTTCAGCAAAATATGAGTCGTGTATCATCAAATATAAATGTCACATTCCTGGTCTTATAAAAGTTTATATTCAGGGATGAGCTTGTCATAATTCCTAAAGATTTTGGAGTATTTTATCGTTTCTGCACAGATTTAGCAGCGATGGTCAGCTTAGCGCTCTCAATAAAGACCACTTCAGCCTCAAGATACAATGAATCATCTGCTACTTGAGGATTCCTTTGCAGTTTTGAGCAAACCGAACTTACAAACATAGACAAAACAATTATAAATACTATTTATTTCCACAGAGTAACATTATGAAAAACAAACAAAAAAATTTGTCTAAAAAAACAAATTGTGGTTTTCCTCTTTTCTGTATATTTTTATATATGTGTTTTCAAAACTCACATTTATTGTTTAGTTTGCAATTTCAAACTGGAGGTTAAGTAGGTTAATGGAAACCTGGCAGGACTTCGGCAGATCCCAGTAAATGACATCCAGTATTATAATTATGTCCTTGAAACAAGGTCTCACCGTAAACTCCTCCTCTTCCTCATCTCCTGACTCTCCAAAAATGTCTGCAATCATTTTTCTGCGGGACATAAATCAAAGTGGTTTTATGAATACAGATATACTTGTAGACATGCACACAGGCACAGCTATCAAGAATTCCCAAAGACAATAAGAAAAGGCAGGTGATACAGTAAAAACATTATAGTAATACATTTGGACATTTTCACGATATACCAGAATAGAATAGACTAAGAATAGATTAAGCAATCTATATTAAGGGGGGAGAGAGAAAGAATTTAAAAAATGACAAAACTTCCACTCACTCTTCCTCGTTGTTGTCCGAGTCGCTGTCACTGCCGAACAGTGTTTTCTCGTCTTTTTTGCCGGTGTCCATCTTAGTTCTGTCTTCATCGTCTTCGCTGTCTGAGCCCAGCTCTCTCAGTTTTGCCGCCACAGTTTTATCTGGAGCCTCAGAGCCCTCGTCACTATCGGAGTCATCATCAGAGACTGCCCGGCTCTTCTTTGGAGCTTTGAAGATAAAAGAAGCAGCAGTTTGGGGTTCAAAATAGGAATGTAAATATTTTCCCATTTGAATTTTTTAGAAACACAATTCAAATGTTCACCTCAGTGAATTAACACACTAAATGTGCTTTATTCATTTGACATATTTATATAAACTGCCTTGTAATATATCACATATTTATGATAAGCATCTTATTAAAAGTGAAAGGTCTTAAGAAAATTTCACCTGTTTTTTCTTCATCTTCACTGTCAGAGAGAATGGCCTTCTTCCTCTTAACTGAAATCAGAGACTCAACAGTTCAAACAGGATAAAAACAATCCAAAGAAACCAGAAAGCAGAAACCAGACCAACCTATCTATAAAATCTATAAAATGAAAAATATATCAATCACTGACTACATATATTTACTTCTATTATTTTCATTGTTGCTTCACACTTGCATATACTGCTTCTAATATATTGTTGCTTCTATTATTATTAGTGATGTTGCTTCACATTTGCTATTTGTTTTGCTTTTTAATAGTAAATCTAAAGAGTCATAAAAAACCATCACTGATTAATAATACTTCCAGGATTTTATATTACTAAACTAAGAGAAAATATAATCTATTAAAAAGTGGATGCTCAACTCTTGCCAGATGAAAGATGTGAATAAGGTTTTTTCAACCACTCAGAACTTATTTATACCAGAGCATAAGCTCAATTAGCTACACTGACTTTAATTGCTTTCAACAGCTAAAAGCAGCAAGTGAGCATTACCTGTAGAATACGCATAGCATGGTAAAAGCTTGGCTGGGAAAAAAACAAAACAATCCACACCAATGAACAAAATACGCCTGCCGTCCCTTCATTCATTGAATAAGATGAAATTGCTGGCTCCAGAGATCACTCATAACCCCATCCGTTCAACAAAAACAAAATCACTTGCCATCACCTGCCAATTTATTCACCCAAAAAATGTTTGATTACCTCCCCCTTTAGTTTGAAGTAGTTGCTCCGATGCTACCCCTATTATTACAGTGTTTCTGAACATCTAACATGACCATACCTGGCATCTCCTCTTCAACATCATCATCGCTGTCAGCTAGAGGCTTTCGAGGACGCTCTTCTTCCTGATCACTTCCTGCTTCCTCTTTTGGCTTCATCACCTCATCATCCTCACTGTCAGAGTTAATCACAGCTTTCCTGCCTCCCTTCACTTCATTCTCCTTTCTCTCTTCTTCTCCATCCTCTCCCTCAGACTCTCTCTGTGGGCTTCGTTTGGATTTCTCTGCATCCGATTCACTCCCCGAATCCGAACTATGCCTCCTCTTGCGGACATCCTCATCTGATTCGCTGGCCTGAGCTCTCTGCTGGTCCTCTGTCTCTGATGTGCTCCCCCTGCGCTTGGCGGGAGAGCCTTCAGCATCATCGTCGTCATCACTGTCAGCGGGGTGAGGACGTTCTGGCTCTGAATCACTGGCTCCACCTCTGGCACCATCCTCACGTTCTGAACTGCTGTCATCACCAGGGGGCGCAGCATCTTCCCTATCACTGCCTTCGTCCTGATAACGGCAACAAAGACACAAGCACTAGACTACAAGCAATACCTTCAGCCAATATGCCATAGATGTCTACACATACTATGTCTAGAATGCTGAAAAATATGTAAAAAACACAAGGTCACTTTTTTTTTCAATATTAAATATTTTCCATTTTTAGTATCACAAAATTGTTGGAAATAATTTAATTTATTCATTCAGTTGTCCCAGTAGAACTAAAAATACATATGATACAGTCAGAACTGCACATCACAATATTTATATAACAAATTGCCATATTGTTACATGTGTTCTGATATTACTGTATTAAAAACCTTAGGGCTCAATGAACAGAGTAAAAGACAAGATGTCTAAAAAGTAAAGTGGCCAGTATGAACACAATACAGCACAGCACACTGGAAAAAATTTAATTTTCTCTGCATGTATCCCATTCACCAAGTGACGCACTAGGCAGGTACCAATGTGGAGGACTGTGCGAGGTAAGTACCTTGCTCAAGGGAACCTCAGTTGTGTCACTGGCAGTCCTGGGATTCAAACCCATGTCCTTCTAATTACAAGAGCACCAGACCAAGCTGCCAAATCCTTATGAGACTATTCATAAATCCTCGACAAATAATACAGTGATTCATAAGTGTGGGTTGATTTATTTCTTGAACAGGTGATGAAAGAAACATGAAAGGTGAGTCTATTATTCTGAAGAAAGCACTTCAAAAATAACATGTATGAACATATACGTAGGTAACATCAGCTAATGTGTCTTCTCCTGCCAAGACGATTGAACTTCCAATTATGCTATTTTCCTTTGGCATGTTAGGTAAAAAAAACAAACAGCTTCAGAGGTTCGTGCTGACTGAGTGAAATGTCCCCAGTGATCCTGGAAGGTTTAAAGGGTCAAAAAGCAGCATCTCTAACCTCAGAGTGGTGCGACCCTGCTCTCATTTCGTCTTCATTGTCCGACCCCAGGGCGTTCTCATCCTGCACAGGAGTT
The DNA here is from genome assembly GCA_037832545.1 of Rhabdalestes septentrionalis. NCBI lineage: Eukaryota > Metazoa > Chordata > Actinopteri > Characiformes > Alestidae > Rhabdalestes > Rhabdalestes septentrionalis. The sequence continues at coordinate 9,413 of JBBMFX010055430.1, forward strand.
CCACTGCCATCATCTACAGAGGCAAAGAATAGAAAACACTCAAATCCTAACCAAGCATCAGATATGTAGAAATCCAGCATGAGAAATGGTCACAGCACATTTACTGTTCACAACAGTATAGTACTGTCAGCACTTCCATGTAATATGACTTATCAGACAGAAAATCTAAAAACCATGATTGTATTTAATAAATTGAACACACTGACCAAAAAAATGGCCATTCTGGCAATCATAATGCTTCAGTAAATACACCCATTTTTTATTCGTCAAAAAAACGAATTCAAAGAATGGCTTTAATGTGTAAATCTCACAAGATTTAACTGAAACCAACCCCCATTCCCTCACCATTTTTGTGACCAAAATAAAAGTGTTTCACTAACTACAGTCACGGGAACACATTACACTTTTTAGACATCAAAAGAACAACATACAGAATGGTTTAATATCCAAGATTAAATTCCACGCAAGATTAAACTGAAATCAAAACCTAATTTCCCCATTTTAATGAGACCAAAACACATGGATGCCTAAAGCAAAGCTAACAAATATTACCTGAGTGACTCCCTGAAAAGACTTCATCCTCACCGTCCATTTGAACTGACGACAGGACGGTTCTTTTCCACTAAAAATATATTATAACACAGTTGTGCTGATAACACTGTTCGTTGAAAGAAATATCAATAGTTACAGCAAAATTAACAACAATAACAACAGATAGAATCCCCGGGCCGCCTCGGAGCCGGTGTCCTGTGTGTTCTTTCCCCTATTCTCCGCAGAGACAGAACGTTACTTTCGATTTCTCGGTTTTACCACCATCGTCTATGTCTTTACGAGCTTTATACGCGTTTTAGTATCCTAAAACGGAGCGAATAAACCATAACGCGACTCGTTTTGTCCACGGGGCCCCGGATTTTACAGGGACACAGACGCTACACTAAAATGGAGCCGAGAAATGCATAAAGGCGCATGCGCGAATCCGCGCACGACAATGACGTCACGTCTCAAAACTTTTGTCCGTTGAGTGTGAGTGTGTGTGTGTGTGTGAGAAAGAAAGAGTATGTGTAAGTGTAAGTAAATTAGTAAGTAAGTAAGCTTGGACTTTAACGACACTCCATTAATATACATATAGTTTAATATGGAGTTGGTCCCACTTTGCCGTCATAACAGCCTCCAATCTTCTTGGAAGACTTTCCACAAGATTTTGGAGATTTTAGTGGGACTTTGTGCCCATTCATTATGTAGAGCACTTAGAGGCCAGGCACTGATGTTGGACTAGACGAACTGCCTCGCAATCTCATTTCCAGTTCATCGCAAATGTGTTGGAGGTGGCTGAGGGCAGGGCTCTATGTGGCCCAGTCAAGTACTTTCACACCAAACACTTCCAGCCATGTATGTATGGATATTTAGAATATATGTACACATAAGCAAACGATAACAACGAACTAGATAAAGATCAGCACAACTTGTGTAAGCCAACCAAGAGACTACATCCAGCAAGATTTTTAATATAAATATTGCTCCTTTATTCTAGAACTGCAATCACCAAGCTAATTCTGCTAAAAAAAAAAAAAAAAAAACAAGGGGCCCGATACTGCACACGGCGCAACGTGCTTTCGTCACTGGCGCAACCC
>JBBMFX010055479.1:0-11041 GCA_037832545.1 Rhabdalestes septentrionalis
ATCAGAAGGGATTTAGGATTTGCCATTTCTACCCTAAAGTGGACTAGAATGCAGGAAATTGCATCTAAGAAATCCAAACTTTTCTGTGGGAGGACCCCCAGACCCCCCTCTGGGTTTAGCTATGTCTGGCTCTGCCTCTGAACTGAACCACATTTGTGAAAGCACCCCTAAGACTACTTTTCCATTGGGGAATCTGGATTCAGAATTCTACACAGTCTAGGTGCAGGCATAATTCCTGTCTGGGAAATCAAATGTTTCTCTAAGAAGGCTAAAATATTAGTTTCTTCATTTTCTAGACACACAGATACAAATACACTGACAGCCCTCTTACCTGCCAAGGGCTTCCGCTGGCCTTCACAAACTGCCAGACAGCCACAACTGGTATCCACAGCAGACAGAAGGAGGTTATGCACCAGCCTAGAGCAATACCCCACTGCGGATACTCAACAGAGCCGTATTTGGGTGTCGTGAACGTATACACTGACCAACCAAGGATGACCTGCAAATACCCAGAGGGTTAATGATAATAAAGCCAATTTTACTTGTAATTTACTTGTGTAACAGCATACATGTACAGAGAAATTATTTACAGAGTATATAAAAGCAAACAGTTGAAAGAAGCAGTTCAAATAAAACATCTAATTTAAATTCAGAGATTAATGCAATCTCTTAATTTAAAAGTAAAATATAAGATACTTTAACTGTTTGGGAAATGTCAAAATGTAATATAATTATAAAAAATATTGTATAAAAATGACTTTTGATAAGTGGCTTTAGTAGCAGCTTGTGGGGTGGAAAATAGTTAAAAAATGAAGTGTACTTAAGTGTTGTGGTTGAGTATTATTTTCAAAGATTTGTACTTTAATTTAAGTGTATTTTCAAATCAACTTTAGTACTTTTGCTTAATTACACTTTCATTACATTTTTTATAAAAACAGTTTTACCTCTCATTTAGACTTTTACAGTGTTTGTAATACTTTTACCAATCATTTGAGTTTCATTTATTGTTTGTGCTGTATTATTAAAATCAAATCAAATTCATATAATTGTAAAAGATACTGATGTTAATGTATTTTTGTGCTGTGCAAAAAAAATCTCTATGTAGTTATTACGTACAACCACCACTAAGTAGTTGTTATCAGTTATTTGAATGTTTATTTATATTATACACTTTTCAATATAGTTTTTCTTTCACAAGTATAATTTGATATTCTGTGTACAAATTAGATAAAGTACACAAACTGTAAAAGTTTGAATTTTAGTTTACGCACCACAAGGACAAGTGGGGTGATGAAAAACCAGCAAGCTCTCCACCAGATCCAGAAGAGGGCAGACTTGGTCCCAATCATCATCTCAATATCTTTGATGAACCGGTTCCCACCTAAAAGCAGAAGTACAGAGTTATGGCATGCCTGTGTGGGACAAGTTCAGAAAGACAATAAAATAAAAACATAAAATAAAAAATCAGTTGACCATATAGGAAGGACAGGCCTAAAACCTCCAACAGTCCAGCAACCAGAAGAATCCATCCAGCACAGAAAGTATCTATCAGATTCACCCAGTATATACCTGCCTGTAAGAAGATTAGGCATTTTAGGGCTGTACTTGTATTACACACAGGGTTTCTTATTTTCATGTGAATTATAATAATATTCATTTTATAATCATAAAACTTGAGTTAAAGGAACACCCAACTCTATGTAGTTTCCATAATTTGAAAAAGGATGAAGTCACTGATTAAAATGTTTTATTTCTGTTGCCAGGGAGTGACATTGTTGCAAAGGACCTACCCCAGTGACACAAGGAAGGCCGAGCAGGAAGAGAACTGCACAGATGAAGACAGTAATGAAGCCATGTTTGGATTTTAAAATCTTGGGATAGGCGTCTTGGAGACACGTTGTGATGACCTCTGAAGGACAGATCAAAAGTAGTTTCTGTCAGATAGAGGCCACGCATGGTCTCACATAGGCTCGATGGAAATTTTATAACCTCATAAATATGCATAAATTGGAATCTAGGCCAGGTTTATTACATCAGTGTTTATCACAACAAATAAAAAAGATAAAAAATAAATCAGAACATACAGTCATTCTGGTATTCTTGTTCTATGAAACAAATTTCTGGAATACTAAACATAATTTTTCTTATTTTAGTAAAATTCACAGCAAAAATGTTTTTCAAAAAATATGTACAATTCTGAGGCAAGAAATATGGAACGTCTGTAAGCATAGAATTACAGTATATGATATATAATGACCTATAATTAAATTAAATTAAATTAAATTTTATTTATATAGCGCTTTTTACAATTTTTTCAATTTAATCAGTATATATATAATTATATATATATAATATAAATAAAAAACCCCAGAATGTATTAATTGCAAGTGTTTCCAAACTTTTGCCTGAAAATGAATATTAGTTGTGTTTCTTTTTCTCAGGCAGTTTCACCTATTCCAGCAAACTGTGAGTCCAGACCAAGAGTTATGAGCATGAAGAAGAACAGGATGGACCACAGCGGTGAAATGGGAAGTTTGGAAAGGGCATCAGGATAAGCTATGAAAGCCAGTCCAAAGCCTGAAATAGAGACATTAGGAGTCAACACAGCAGAATATAATGTAGATTTCTTTTTATTGGTGATGGACCAAGGGTATCAGACCAAGACCATCCGTTAGGATGGAAAAATCCCCTTTAAGAGAATGCTTGTTTCTAATAGCATCTCTATGGTATTTTAGTAGTGTGTTAATGCTAAGCGATGAGCAATAAATAGATTTGTACTTTGCTGATACCAAAGCTAGTAAAAAACACCATCTATTTTCCCATTTTTTTGTTGCAGTTTTACATTTAATCTTCCAGAGCACTGGCACAGAGCTACTACTGATCTCCACTTCTAACAAAGAACTGTGAAAAATGCATGCCTCAAATTTTCCATCTGTAATATATATAGGAGACCTAGTGGAAATTAAAATATGACTGGTTGATTCTTCTGCTTCTTTCTAATTCTGTAGTAATCTATTTTAATTATGTTACAGTTGTTTCCAGTGTATATATGTCAAGTAGTAGAGATGTAATGAGATATATTTGTAGTGCTTAACTAGCAACTTGATTTTTTGAGCTTGGTAATTATTAATGGAATTAAAATTATATACAAAAAAGAGTTAAGGCAGTAAATAATGTCCATTCAAGGGTGTAATGAGGTCTCATTATTTTATAGGTTATGAAAACATTTCACAGACACTAAATTCTGAAAACAAAGTTTAATATGCACACTTGGAAATCTAGTATGTTATGGAATGATACAGCATTTTACATTAAAATGAGATTTATTCACTGGTGACATAAAGGAAATGAAAACTTGTAGGTTATTGTGTTGAACATTAAGGTGAGATATGTATACTTCTTGCATATTGCTGTCTTTCAAGGAACTTTCAAATATTGTGCAACAATATGTGTGCTACTGATGTAAATACAAGCCAACACTGTATACTTTTATCCTGATCAAAGGATGCTTCAAAGAAAGCAAATTATCATACCCATTGTAATTCCATCCATATTTCAGATTTACACACCAAATTGTAGTACTGGTCCTCACCAGTGAATACATGCATGTACACAGGAGTCAGAGTGTGTGTCTATGTGTGACAGAGAAATTTAAGAGAGCTGGAAAGAACTTACCAGCCTGTGCAACCTCTGAAACCGGCCGTCCATAGACATGTGCCATGTGCCCAAGGATAGAGAATATGGCAAAGCCAGCAAAGATGCTGGTGCCACAGTTTGTGATGCACACTATGATGGAGTCTTTGTAGCAGTTATTATGAAATTTGTTATAGGAGGCCAGTGCTGTCAAACCACCCCAGGCAATAGACAGGGAGAAAAATATCTGAGTTGCTGCATCCTTCCAGACCTGTGTAAGAAAAAAGCAAACTGAGATAACATGAAACGCTTGTGTAAGTAATATATAAGTGTGAGTAAATCTGAGACTTATGTCTTTGATCTTGCCTCTGCATCAGCCAGTTTGGTGAGGTTAGACTGGGAGCCGATGTAATACTCAATGCCGTCTCTTGCACCTTCCAGAGTGACGCCACGTATCAGCAAGATGAGCAGGACAGCATATGGAAATGTGGCTGTGAAATACACCACCTGAATGTATACACATAATTCAGACATTATGGTAAAAATGTGAATAATGTGTAGGTTTTTAGAATGTTTTCATCATACGTCCATCATAGCGTATCCTTAACCAGGGCCGCTGAAGCCTAACCCAGCACTCACAGGGCAAAAACACTCTGGACAGATCGCTGTCCATCACAATTTAACAATTTAGAATCTCAAATTCACATCCAATTTAGCAACTCCAGTTTATCTGGTATGCATGCCTGCTGGAGTACTGTTTTTGGAAAGCCATTTAATATCAATTTCATGTCAAATCAGTTTTATACAGTTTTATGTAAACACTCACTTTTCCTGAGGACTTAATGCCCTTGAAGAGAGCTCCTGCGATTAGGATCCAACCCAGCAGCAGGCAGAGGGCCAGGTGCCAAATCACAGGCCCAGTCTCATCCATATTTCTGGTGCGTTGTAGGGCCACCAAGCTAAAGGACAAAATATACAGGTCATTTTAAAACAAAGCCAGTGTTGCCACAAGCGACAAAGACTGCTGTGTTTCATAGCATGTGCTCATAAACAGTGTTTTTGCCTTTCATAATTTAGATCTCCTTTACTGGAAAAGACAAGGGATTATGGTTCAATACCCATTTTACTGACAACAAACAATAATGTATTATCTTATTTTTGCAAAAATAAGGGAGGCAGACAATTCTAGATGATCAGTTCTGAAATCCAGTGTTTAATAAATATTTCAGCATTTACAAACCTTTTATAAGTGCAGTCTTAAGAGGTAACTACCATTTTATCATAAAGTAATACCACATTTGCAATCTGTACATCTGCTGACTTTAACACATATGTTTCTTTTGAATTGATCTACCACCATCGTTGAGAGATATCCAGTGGATGGTAATATGAAAAGAGATATCCAGTGGAGGGAAATAAGAAAAGAGATATCCAGTGGAGGGTAATACGAGAAGATATATCCAGTTTATGGTAATATGAAAAGATTTATCCAGTATCTGGTCAAATGTGTTGCAGTGGTACAAGTTTATCAGGCACACTGTGTTTTTTAAGGAATGTGCTTACTTATTGGTCATTTCCTCTGCACACATTTATTCATTCAGTTGAGTGTTTTTGAGCACAGCCATGCTGCTGTCATTCTAATGCTTTTCTATGGAGATCATACAATGTGTGCAATTGGATATTTATGTGATTGATGTTCAGGTTTAGGGATAAACACAAACACACACACACACACACACACACACACACACATGCTCACACATACACACACATACTCACTCCCAGTACTGCTCACTGGGGCTCTGTAAGGGCATGCGAGCTAAAAACTCTTCAAGACAACTTTCATTGCTTCGACTCCCATCAGCCATCATGCTTGTGTTCACAGCTACAACACTCTCATTGTAAGCCGTCATATTGCAATATTCTGTAGAGATAAAAAAGTAAAATGTTTTAGTGTGCTAAGCTTCACATTAGAATACTGAAATGGCAAAACCTGCCCATTGTTGTGCACACATTTTAAACATAAGGGATTTTACATAAGTGTCGGTTGGTCACATTTTTCCAGACAGTCCTAATACAGACACATTCCTGCGACAAGGAATTTCCACCAAGGTAATTTTTGACTTGCTTCAATATGTGGAGCAAACTTCGTCCACAATACGAGGCCACCAGGAATGCTGTTTGTTCATGCTAGAATAGGCATGTCACAAATGTTTGACTTATTCAGTGCAAACAGAGGCACTATAGAGAATAGGTTCCCATGGTGCCCCAACGCTCTGCAAATTTTGATGTTTTCCCAAGCTCTCAGTGCATCTGGTTCGGCTAATTAATCAGCCCTAAAGTGTGTGTTGGAGCAGAGCAACACTAAAATGTACAGCGCAGGGCAGGGTCCTGGACTAGGATAGGTGGCTTAAAAGCAGTAATAAAAGAAAAGAGCATGACATACCAATAGCAGTGATGTTACAGTCTACGTCAGACCACGCTGAGCAATCGCTCCATGGCAGTGGGTACTGAAATGATGCAAACAAGTAGTAAATGCTGTATGCTAGGATGACATTGTAGTAGATGGACACAAAGGTGCTGACAAGCATCATGGTAATGCCGACACCTGTGAAAGACACACAAGGTCATCAACAATTCCAATAAATTTAGATTTGATATTGACACTGTGTATGTCCCTAGTCCTACATCACTGCACTACCACCACCAACTAAGGCTGTCAATTGATTACATGGGTAATTGAGTACTCTACTGATTATTTATGATTAATGGTGTATTCCAAAATCCTAAAGACCAAAGATTCCAAAATGCATGCTTACATACATACATACTTTGAATTATTACATTATTATACTATAGCAAATCCCCTTTATACTACTATTCAGATGTTGATGTCTTATTGCATATTCACACTCCCTTACCTCAGGCTTCCAGTGGGGATACCTGAGGTCAAGTTACCTCTGCCTCAAGAGACCTCCTCAGGCAATAGCCTGCCTTGTTCACAAACAAGAATCAGGATGCCCACTCTCACAAGGTAAACTGACCCAAATTGTCATTGACATTGACCTGACATTCAAATGAGCAATATGAAATTATTTTTATTTTCTTTGTTTTTCTGTAGGCACACAAAATCACATGTCGTCCCAGTGTTTCCTTCTCAGCAACAGGCTGACAACAACTTCATACACAAAAGGAAATCAACACAAAGGCGTGAACATTATCAAGTGATTACTGATGGAGGCAGTGCCATACCTTGCAGGAATGGCACCGCTTTCCACACGTTAATGGGTCCTTGGCTGCAGAACTGGCCGAAGGAGCTCTCCAGGAAAAAGAGTGGAAGCCCCGCAATAGACAGCATGATCACATAGGGGATCAAGAAGGCCCCTGACAAATGAGACATGAGGGTTACTAAAAAAATCATTTTAATGTCCAAGAAAGATATCACTTACAATAAATTGGTCTCTGAAACATAGAAACAAGCAAGACTCATCCCTGTAGGATTCATCCTTGTAAAAGGGATTTAAAGACTGTCAAGTAATAAACAATATCTAGATATAAATGAAAAATCCAAACTGAAGTCTAGAAATATGTTCAGTCTAGGCTTAGATTACAAGTTAAAATGTAAATGTCTTACGTTGGACATTAGTGAAATGCATTTTTTTCAAATGAGTCCAGATCTATCCATGTCTAGGTAACCAACTTAACATAGAATATAATTCAAGTTTTTTCTGCAATTAAGTCCTATAAGGAGAATTCCATGTAAACAGAGTTTGAAAATGTAGGGAAAAAAATTATGTATTCATGGTGGAGAGGTCCATGCAGGAAGTTTTACCAACTTGAATAAAACACATGAGACATGTGCAGGTTTACTAGTGGTGTTGGATGGTAAACATTTTGCATTTGACACATTGTGGCTCCTACCACCACTATGGTAAAGAAATCTGAATCAGTCGGTTTCTCTACATCAAACCATTTTACTCCAGAACCACTTTGAATGATTTTGTTTTCTCATCACTCATTACTATGGGAGACATTTAGGACAATTAGTGAAATTCACATTGGTTACACATAATAGCAGAGCCCACCTACCTCCTCCGTGTTTGTAAGTCAGATAGGGGAATCTCCATACATTTCCCAGCCCGACTGCATATCCAATCATGGACAGTAGATATTCCCTCTTACTACTCCAGTTGCCCCTATCTGCATTCTCATCTCCTCTCCCAACATGAGGGTTTGGATTTCTACCTGCATACTTTTTCTTGAACAAGTTTAACATGGGTCATCATGGAGCAATTCAAAGAAACACACATTTTTGAAAAGGCTGTTAATCTGCCCATCAAAATGAAACAATTTCAGCCTTTCACTTGCAACCTCAAAGGAGCTTTTACCTCATTGTACGCTGTGGGGTTTTTGAATATTAGCTCTGAGATGTTCCTTAATTTGTATTTCCTCATCTTCCTTGTAGAGCAGCACACTGGTGATGAAAATCCTGGACAATATGAATGTGAATGACAACGTTGCCTCCAGCAATGGAGTTTTATATCCACCCTCCTTCTCCTCCTCCTTCTTCCTGAGTGTAAACACAAGGCTAGGCCATTAATGACACACATTAGAGACCTTCAGAGATTGCAGTGCTGTAGAAGAACCACAGAAAAATGCAGATCATGACTGGAGAGGTGTGAGTGTGAAGAATCCTTTGGAGGAATTCCACATCATGTAAAGGTCCTACACTAATTTAAGGACATTTGGAATGCCAATAGACATTTGGAACATTTTGATTTCAATGCAAATATAGTCCGTTTGATGATTTTATTTGTAGTACATCCGAATGTGCAAAAAACTCTTTTTACATTACTATTGTGAATGCGGAGTATTCTAATAAAGAGGAATTAACTGCACCTACTTTCTGTAAGTTCCAGTAATCCCAATACCTCATTGACATAATTTGCTTTACTGCATCCTTCTTCTACTCTCAACATTATAAAAAAATTCCACACTACAGTTATGTTGACACAGTTTCCAACTGTTTTAGCCATGTTCAGTTTCCTGCTCTTCACTTAAATGCTCTCCTCTTTAATATATAACTTTGGAGGAAACAAATCAGTAGTGTCTCGCCCCAGTCAAAGCTGACCTGTGTCCAGGCAATGATGTGGAATAATGACTCAACTTCCCTGTCTTTGAGGAAAAAAACACAGCACAGCAGAAATATCAATAGTCTTACCACTGTTAATAAGATTTATTGATCCACAACTTCAGAAAATGTAGTTGTTTCACCTGGATGACAATGAGGTTAACATACACATATGCACACACAAACAGATACACACACAAACACACCCACATACACACACATACACACACACTAAAATACATGAGCTTTACATCATGGATCATGAGTCATACCTGCAATGACAGAGAGTCAGTATAGGCATTATTACAGCAATTGTCAGGTGCTCAGTGGTCAGTGGAAAATAACAGCCTCTGGTTTTGGTGACATCAGAACTTGAGGAATTAAACTAAGAACAACAAAGGTATTTGTGCATAAATGAAATATTGTCACTAGTGTTATACTTATCATGTAAAGCTCAAGAGTTTGTGCACTGGTTCTGTCAATACAATGTGTTTGAAAGTTGGACTAAATTTCTCTAATAATCATTTTAGTACAGACTCATGGTTAATTTACACTGGACTTCACTTGAATAACATGTTAGATCACTGGGCCAGTGGTTTTACTCTAAGATGCTCTGTGAACGTTGTGGCCGTTATTGTGCACATAATTATAATTATAGTTATTGAGCAGCTCTTGCTGGACCTCATTTATCAACATTGAGCCCTAAACTGACTGCCATGTTACATGTGCTTGTTTCACAGCAGTGCCTTGCAAGGGAATGAAAGTGCTCATTAGAGTCCAGTAAGGATGCACTGTGTAGGTTCTTTCCTTTAATTTCTGAAGAATTCCTCTTCCTCAGTTGATTCAGCACTTAAGTGCAGTGTCCTATGGTGCAGCCATTAAGTCATGTAACATGTGTTGTCACCCTGTTCAGGTGAATTCCTCTTATTTGAATTAGGGTGGCTGACATAGCTCAAAAAACAAAGACAGATAAAACATTGTATTATATGTGGGACAGTGTATATGTTTTCATATGTGCTGGTGTGTGTGTGTGTGTGTGTGTGTGTGTGTGTGTGTGTGTATACCATTGAAGTGACCTTGTCAGTTAACATCATAAAATCACAGCAAACATAGGAAATAACTTTGTTTATTTTAAATTCATGCCAAATATTGCAGAATACTCCAGGTGAAAATGATGAAAATGTTCAGGTAGCAGGGTTGAGCGAATGAACACTGTAAAACCTATAATGGTTATTTGAAGCATTATGTGCTAAATAAAGACACCCTTTATTGCAAAAAATGTAACATTGATTACATTTTCTAAAAAGTTACTATTTAAAACATTGCATTTTTGGCGAGATGTGGCTGACAGTTTTGAAGTGCCATAAGTTTGCATTTTATGTTAAATTATTACCTGCTCCTAGGAGATTGTACCTGTTTGGTGATATTTTACATAATTACTTGAACTTAACTGAATATAATTGGGACAGAAATGGCACCATAATCACATATCTAGCTTGGTAAAAATCTACTTATAGATAAACTCATTTATAGCAAGTGTAAGTAAAAGTCAGAAAAAAGTGTAAATAATCTTATAATACTCTTAAAACTGTCTGAGAAATATTAGATGTGTTGATTAGATTGGAGTTTTGAGTTATGCCGATGCCTCACTGTAAAGAAACTTGTATGTAAATGTAGTGTAAATGACTGGCAGCAAGGTTTGCAGCTGTTAACTGCTCTAATCATTTATTTAAAAATTCAAATACTAATTACACAATACATAAAATACTAAATAATATCAATAAGCCCCCAACCCTACATTTAATAAACATAACTGGTTTTTAAAAATATTAAGATAATATATGTGTATTCAAATATTAATGAATAATTAAGAAAAATGACTTCACAGTCACAAGCTCAGAGTAATAATACTGAATCTGCAGCTAAACAATTTTGTAATAATCTATTTACATATTAGTGCTGTCAAGCAATTAAAAAATTTAATCTAATTAATTACCTGGTGTGGCGATTAATTAATCTAAAGAATCACATTTAATCGCACTTACATTCAGACTTACAAGTAGCAGATTATTTTTACCATTTATTATTGAATACAAGCCTGTAACTTCGTCATGGCATTTTTAATACTGACTGAACCAAACCTATGAATTAGCTTACAGTATATGGTAGTTGTAAGTTTTGATAAACTACGTCTCCCAGTTCTACACAAACTCCGCCCACAGCGCTGAGACTCCGCCCCTCTGGAGGTCTGGATGGACAAAGCTAATGCGGCTAATT
>JBBMFX010055519.1:0-11040 GCA_037832545.1 Rhabdalestes septentrionalis
CCCAGAGAAAGAGAGGCCTTTGGCTGAGAGAGACGCTGCTCGCATGAAAACCGCTTCAGTGTTCTCAGTTATAGTAACACACATTTTATTGTCAGTAACAGTAACGGCGTTGTAATGGGGAAACAGTAATTGGTTTGATTACTTGTTACTGAAAAAGTTTCGCCGTTAGTAACGCCGTATATTTATAGCGCCATTATTCCATCACTGCCTATGAGGAATGTGTCTATGTGTACTTCACATTAGTAGGTTTGTTAACTGATGTGCATCTGGCTTTTTGTTTAAATGCACAAGAATCCACTGAGTTGACACTATGCTATTACGAATATTACTATTAATAAACAAGTCATTTGGCGGACCAAATTACAATGAAAAAGATCTCCTCCTCCCCACTGTGTACTATCAGGGCTCACTCTTACAGTTCAAGTTCTTTTACTTTTCCTGTTGTTTAATTGGTGACAACAGCCAAGTTTAGATCCTTCGGTTAGCACCACTGTCCGAAACACCTTTCAGAATAAGCTGATAATCTGAAGGTCTGGACCAAAAAGTCCCATGAAGACTTATCCCTTTGTTACATTTGTGTGGGTATATTTTACAAAAATGTTCATTTTATGATTACACATGACAAAATCTTTGTGTGTAAGAATTAAATTGACACTTTCTGTTGTTGTGCCTTCAAGTATTCTAGTATTTTAGCAAACCAGCCTCAATAACCTTACAGGATGCAGGATTTTATTCAATTTTAAGGGTTTGCTAAAAAAAAACATATCCAACCACTGGAAATCATTGTATTGTCAGCAACCAAGGTAACCACAGTCATCAAACAAATCTGAAAACAAAACAAAAATCTATTTCCTTCAAGCCTGTGGAATGTCAGGACTTTGGGGCTTTCAGTGCTAGTGACATTTTTGCAGGTATTCAAGAGACCAGGGAGGTATTTTTCAAGAAAGGCAGAATACCACAAAAATCTATATCTTTTTCCGAGGCAAAGACTGATTTTGTGTGTTGGTAATTTGAAAATGGCCCATTTCTCCTGGTGTGTGACCCCTACAATGGTGGTCAGAGGGTCAGTGAACTGGTGTATCAAACCAACTCCAACAAGTATGCGCTAAGGTGTGTTAAAAATGTATTGGAGCTTTGAGGGAAGGAGCAAAGTCTTCAACCTGGAAATGCTTTACAGCACTGGAATCTGTGAGAGCTAAGAACAGATCTGAAATATCTGGAACTGTGACTACTCTTCATATTATATTAATTCCCTTATTCACATCTTTCTCTGTTGCACCATTACTCATAATATGCTCATATGTTCATAATATGTTCATGCTCATATATCACAAATATAATTATCATATTATACCTGAATTCTCCACCCCATAAATGTTTTACCTATATTATGTGTATACTAAAACTCCTACCAATGCAATTCTACATGTATATGTACATCATATCCCTGGTAATGCATCCATATTTTATCTTTACTTTCCTTTATCTTCACCATCCTTACCATCTTACCTTCATACTGTTTTAATGTTTTTAAAGTTGGGCATTGCAGAAAGCATTTCACTGCATGTTGTACATTGTGTGACACTGTATGTGACAAATAAAATCTGAATCTGAATCAGATAAAATGGCTGGATTTGGAAAGTTATTTGGTTAAAAGTGATGAACAATTTTCCTGACGTATCTCAGAACTATTGGTGTTTTCAGACTTGCTGTATGCAGGCCAATTAGAGAGTTTGGAAACCATATCCTGCCTGTGCAAGGATGCAAACCAAATCAATTCCACCTTTATTTTCTGAATGTGGACTGTCTACTATTTGCGCTGGTTCAGGCCAAAGTCTGGTGCAGGAAGAAGTGCAATATTTCGAGGGTGTTCTCAGTGGAGATTTTCAACAGCCAGACCAATTAGAAAATCTAAGAACAAGTTGTGTTCTCTACCTGCACTTCCTCACTTAGCCCCTTATGAAATTTTGTGCCTTACCCATTACCTGCAGCCAGTGCTCTAAAAGGGATATACATAAATAAAGGCAGGGCAGTTAACTCTGCGCACCTGAGGGAGGTTACCACCCCCCATCCTTTTCATCCAAGGAATTATTAATTATTCCTTGGAATCAGAATAAGTAGATTTTCACCCCTCCCTTGCCCCATATTGCAGTGGTAGCACCTTATGAGTCTTATGCAGTCTTGCCCATTAAGCAGGTGTATATATTATCCTAATAGAGTCCCAGTTGTTCTGTGTGGGGCCTGGGTGGGGGCAGGGCACGTGATAGTATCCCCCTCCTGACAAACAGGTCCTGATGTGAGGTGAAATTAAGGCCAAGGAACTCGATGCTCTGGGCATTAATTACATAAATCCATAATTTTGGATGATCCCCATCTGTGATATTCACTGTCATTCTCAATTTTGCCACGAACACCTTCCAGACCTAATATGTGGGCTTCAGAACAGACTAGGCCAACATTATTTTGAGAACCTGTCAATAACCAACAGAACAAAAGTGTTACCATTTTTTTTCATTTTTCAGAATTAATACAGAAAGCATTTTTCATTTCCGCTTGCCCCTGTACTGCAGTCACCCATTCCGAAGCTTGACCTGTCAGTAAGGAAATAACCATTGCAATTTCCTTGAAATCCATTCCCACTGCAGTGGAAAAACCTTTTTGCGTGTTATCATCATTCTTCTCTGGGAGTGCAAGGCGACTCTCAGCCACTGTGACGGCAGGAGCTGTAGCTAAAGAAGTGAGAGGGACTGATTGTGCAAGGAAACCAAACGACAGATTAAGAAGTGGCACGGCTGTCGGAAAAAGGTTCATGCTGGAAGGAAGCCGAACGACTTCTTGATGGTGCTCACCTACTGGTCGGGCTTGATCAATCACTGCCTTAAACATTTCCCACAGGCTTGGTTGCTGCCTTCCTTTCTTCTTATGCTGTATCCATAGGAGACAAAGTCTTCTCCGATGATCGAGGGAAGCTGCACACAGGCGCAAAACCTAAAAGGGAAAGGTTTACTGTCACAGTGAGAGCACACTGCAGAGTCAGAGACAGGCATGTAGAGGCAAAACAGCATATTCAGAAACTGTTCAAAATCAAAGTGGAGGGCACAGGCATGATAGTCAGGGTAAACAATCAAAAACAGGTTTAATGAGATTCAGTAATTTAGCAGTAGCTAAACTTTGCACAGTCCTGCTCGTTAAAAAGGGGCGTGGCCACAGCCACAACATTAATGAAGACCAGCAACTAGAAGGAATGTGAGAAAATTTGACATCATCTTGCCAGTTTTAGCTTTTAGCTTGTCAACTTATTATATCTGGTCCTATGCATGCATAGAATGGGTGTCCTCTCTAATTAAATATAATAACTGAGCAATATGGAACATCAATTTCATGTGCTTTATTTATTTGGATATGCTTGTGATTCCCATGATAACTTGGAAAAACATAATTTAAGAGGAAACTGCTTTAGGAAATTGCTTGAGTCCTGTGAGTGAAGCTGTGGGTAACATAGTGGTGTTAGTTTAAGGCCTGGGATTCAAACCCATGACTTTCTAGTAACATGGGTGACTCCCTATCCACCAGCTGCCCAATTCTAATTTGACTTGACTGACTGCTTGGCTGGTTCAAGTGTCAAGCTTATGCTGATATACAGATAACAAAGGGACATCATTATCAGTAATCAAATAAGAGTTTAGTAGAATACATTTAATTAGAATAAAAAAGAAGTAACAAAGCTTGTAAAAGTAGCATGGAGTGAAATAAGTTATATAGTAGACAAACACAGTACAGCACTTGCAAGTAAAGGGGTTCCTCGTGTTACGCCACAGAACTGTTCCTTCGACAGTGATGTCACCCGTATTTTGGTGCAAGTAAAAACACATCCTAGCCATAGTGACTTACTCATCCTAACACAGTTATAAAGTCCTAAAAACACAACTAATCCACAGAAAAAGGAAAGGAAAACGCCCTCAATCATTCGCCGTGTTTTTGCATATTCTTCCAGCACACACAACCAAACTAGTTCACCCACGTAGTCTGTAAGCGGAGTGCGAGAGGCAGTGTGTGTTTTAAACTCGAAAGGTCGTATGTCGAGGCTGTTGTAACCCAAGGACCTCTTGTATTTATAAATGTCTGTAGTGCAGGAGAGTGTAGTGTGTATATGTAAATTCCTATACAAGTACAGAAGGTAAGTTTGAATGTGAGTGTAGAAAAACACGAGTGTAAAGGTAAATGTGGTTAGTATCTAGCATTCAGCAGTTCAGATATAAACAATTTAAAAGGATAACTAAATCATTTCAACACTAATTAGAGTTTTTTTAAGGGTTAAATGAATTAATCAGCTAAAATCAACATGGTTTGATTTTTGGCTTTTAGCTTCATTTAACTGCTAACTGCTAACTAGCTTTTAGTTCACTAGCTATCTCCTGCTCATCAGTATTAACACACTAGTTAACGGTTACTAGTATTCATGTTCAGCAGGGTTTCATTTCTGCTGTATTTCTTTATTAGTATTTAAAACAGAAGCTAGACAGATTTGACCCCAGATTATTTGCAGTCACGTATCACGTCTTGCAGTCTGGCCAGAATCTATTTTCTCAGATCGGTAACCTCAAAAATCACCTCGAGGAAACCACAAAGAAATAAGTTCAGTCTGTCCAAGCCTTTGGCAAAGTTCATACATGTGCCTTAAGGTGCCTTAAAGCTATATTACTCTGAAACTTCATAATTCATTGTGAGTTTGGGTGGGTAGGAGAACATTTGCTAGCCCCTCTGTACAACCCCACTCACACTATGGGGAATCAATAATAACAGTGAGGATGAGTTTGATGTATTGAATACAGGCCAGAAAAAAATGAGAGGCCACTGCAACTTAATGTTAAATCAGTGTCTCTATAAGTATGACAATCATTCCATGATCATTCCATGCCAGTGTCTGTTAAATTCCTACAAAAGCACCTCTTGCTGCTTCAAGCTTCATGAGTTGGGTGGCAAAACAGTACTGGAAGTTCATCAAAGGTAATTATTGCCATTTTGTTTGAGTGAACGAGAGATTTGTTTCCTCTGAATTATTCCATTTCGGATGTTTTGTCATTTTCTTTTAAATGAGGCTCTAAAGAACAATATTTTCATTTGGAAATTAGAAACTGAACATTTTGCAGTGGTGTCCGATTTTTCTCTGGAGCTGAACAGGGTCGTAATAATTTTTTAGCTTCCTAGCAGGTGTAATAGTTTATTCATACCTTTGGCATTCATCAGCTCACCAAAAAAAATAATGGACCAGGTCAAGATGCAAAGTGAGAGAGGGGATGCTCCAAATTTGCTCAGCTGTCTTATGCTTCATTTTATAAAGATATTTTCAGAGCATAATAAAAACAAAAACGTGAAGTCAGCAGACAAACAGCCAGAGCCTGAATGCACTGATATTCCATTTCATTAGGAGATTGTGGTTTTTAATTGGAAAAATGACGGAATGTCCTGACACGCGCAAATCTCCTTCAGCCTTATTTCACAGGTTTGTGAGCAGGGCTGGCATCCTGCTTCCCAGAATCTCCTTCATTACATTGACGGAGAGAAAAGATATGCTGCTCATTAGCTGACATTTGTCTGACTGCGTGGGATGACGCGTTGTTTGTTTGATGCTGGGCTGCGTCTTTCATGCAGATTTTCTTTGCTTTGACTTTCTCCCTCTATGGCAATTAACTTCTTTGGCATGGCGACCTGCCTGGGAGGCCACTGCTGGTGGAAAACAATTAAAATGGATAACAATCGATCTCATTAGCGTGACGCTATCCACAGAGAGTTGTGTTTCTATTACTGACCCTGAATTGGATTGTCACTCACACTCTGTGACATTTGTTAAGAGGGAGCACAGCAATGCATTCACACTATTATTCGCCCACTTATTTGTATACAGATGTGGCTACACAAACACACACACACACACACACACACACACACACACACACACACACACACACACACACACACATCTCTCTCTACACTCATACATACACACACACTCATACATACACACACTCATACATACACACACTCATACATACACACACACACACATAGATACACACACACACATAGATACACACACACACTCATACATACACACACACACACAGGTCTGTCTATACTTCATTCTCTGTTCCCTCTCATGTTCACATGCATGGCCATACACAACATTAAACCAAGCTTTGAGAATGGAAAAAGTGACATTCATCTTTGTGAGCGGACTCTAATTAACTAATTTGGCCATTCATCTGCAGTCTTTTGTGAGGAACACATCTAAAGCCGGGCTCATTCACACTGACTTATTTAATGAATATTAAGGTTCCATCGTCCTCATTGCTTAAGACCAACATTATTAACATTTAGAGAAGTGGCGCTTTTCATATTCATCTTGATAATCGATTCTGTTGTGAGGCAAATGCCAAATACGATGAATATCTTTTTGCGAGCGTAATTAAGCCCCACAGTTTTAAGGTTGATTTCAGCAGACTGTTTGGACTGACAAATATGTTTCCAAAAGGCTGTTCATGCTCGTAATGAACTACATGTACTTTAATTAGAGAGGGACACCTCATATGTTTATATAGATTATAGTTATTTTCCATTCATTTTTGCCCCGATTCTGTGCAGCTCCTCCCACTTGCTAGGACGACCAATAATCTTTTCCAAACCAATGCCAATGCAATGTCATTGGAGAGCTCAAAATGCTTGGAGCTCGGGAACTTTGTTACACTACATGGACAAAAGTACTGGGCACACCTGTTTTCCAGGGTTCGGTCTTGGTCCCTTACTTGTAGTGAAGACCAATCTTTCTGCTTCAGCAGACCAAGATATTTTTGACAGCACCATGCTTCCAACTTTGTGGACACAGTTTATGGAAGGTCCCTTTCTATTCCAGCAAGACTGTGCTCCAGTGACCCAACCAAGCTCCATCCAATACCTTTGGGATGAACTGGAACAGAGACTGTAAGTCATTACATTACATTAAATTAGAGTCCTTTCTTAGATGCTTTTATACAAAGTAACTAACAATATGTTGACACGTTCAAGTTTCAGGTCAGTATGAAAACCAGAGGAGAGATTTAATGCAAAAAGAAACTAATGCAAGAAGATTAGGATCAGTTCCTTACTTCATATATGCTCTACATAATGAAATGTCAAAATCTTGTGGAAATCTTGTGGAACATGTTATTTTCTCATATGATTTTTCTCTTTACTTTCAGCTGATCCTGATTTAGGTTCTCCACATCAGATCAACCATCTCCATTAACTGCTGCCACTCTTCTCTATTTATTCTTACATGAGTCATTTTCTTCATTCATACTTCTACTTGTACTCACACAAATGATTACAACCGTAACAGGAGACCATCTTGACCTTCTCAGGATGACATTGTAGTGTATATTTTTCGAGCCATGACTTAGCAGCGTTTGAAGTCTCATGGCTTGAGGACAGTACACCTTGTTGTTTGTGGACATTTAAATGAATGATGTGGCTCAAGCACATTTATCCCCAATTGCAATCTTGTGACATGAGGACATGTGTAAATCTTTTGCTCAAATAAATCACTTAACTCTGAGTTATCAAGTGGGTGGAGGTACCTCAGTAGGTAGGATACTTGCCTCTGGACCATGAGGTCCTGGGTTCGAATCCTACCACCACTGGGTCCCTGAGCAAGACCCTTAACCACAAGTTGCTCCAGGGAGACTGTCCCCTGTACTTTGGAATGAACATTGCCTTGGATAAAGGTGTCTGCTAAATGCTGTAAATGTAAATCAAAGAAAAAAAAACTCTGTTATCCATCTATAGTATTTATATTTGTGTAATGTGGATAAAACACTGTTCCAGAAGGAATGCTTTTGGATTCATGAACTTGGTTGGCTTTCTACGAAAAGGATGAACAAGGACTTCAATCTAGCTTGTTTTTTTGTAAATGTCAATAATATATTTGTCTCTAGAATGTCCATGTACGTGACCAAACTGTTGTAACTCCATATGTTAACTGTGTTTGGCCAAAAGCCATCCCTCCCGTGTCCTGATTGAACCCACTGGGTACCTGTTAATCGCTTGTCAGTAGTTGGACTCATTCAGTGTGCGACCTATTTTCATACTTCTTTATCATTTGTGTATAAAACCTAGAGTACGGATTATTTTCTGCTGAGGTATTGGTGTATATAAAAATAAAACGTATGTCTGTGCATTTTGTAAGATAAACGAGTTCCTCTGGGATCAGTTTCAGATTCGGAAGCATGTTTCATATGAATTAAAATCATGTGGCTCAAACATATTTAACAGCAATCAAAATCAAGTGTCCGGGACTAACAGTGTTCTCATTCTGTGGTACTGTGCGCTGTCCTATTTGCAGGTAGTGATTGGCAGCACTCTGTCATCTATGTGATGTTGTCAGACAGACATTACTCTACACATGAGGGACCACCAGGTGGAACCAATCAAATTTCATGTGGGACGGTAAACATTTTGCTGCCCTTACTAAAAGACCACCCCAGGCAGCTGACTAGTTTTCTCCACTGGGGAAAGCATAAAACAGAACGTGGTTTATTTTTCTCCTGCTTTGGGTTGTTTGATAGTTTAGACTTTAATTGGGAGGGGGAGGGGATAAAGAAAGAAATGTGGGTGAGAGAGAAAGAGGGAGAAAGGGAAGAAGCAAGATTCAAGATTCAAATTCAATTCAAAGCATTTTGAATTGCATTTCTCTGTGCAATGAAATTCTTTTTTTGCTGTCCACAAACAAATGCCGAGTCAAAAGTAAATAAGTAAAAGTAAGATCAAATTAAGGATTAAAGACTAACATTAAAATATATAAATATTGAAAAGAATAAAATAATGCATAAGTAAAGACTAAGTGTGTGCAGATTTTGAAAAAAATGATCAATTGTGTGATTACAAGCCTGGGAATAAGTTAGAGAGACAAAAGAAGGCAGAAAGAAAGAATGAGAGAAAGAAAGAAAGAAAGAAGAGAGAGAGAGAGAGATAGGGTGCGAGAGGTAGCAAGGGAGAGAGAGAGAGGGTGAGAAGCAGAGAAAGAAAGAGAGATGCATTGCAGGAACAAAAAGACAAAGAAATCAATCTGACCATGTTTTTTTAATTTGTAAACCAAGCACTGTCAGTCAATATTACTGGATTTCAGCAGATGTTTTTTCAGTGAGCCGTAGTTGGCCACAATCCAATTGCTCAGATTTTCGAAACTGCGTGAGAACCCTTAGCATTAATACGCCTCTGGCACTGCTGTGCAATCAAGCTATTATTTGATTTGGAATTAGTCTTGTGTTGCCGTTGTTATTTAGATTTTGAGAAGGTTAAATGAATGAATGCTCTGAATCCATTCCAGTTATGACCTGGTTGGTCAGAGCAGCAATTTTCCAATTTTTTATAATAGCCATGTTGCACAAAAAAGGTCAGGTAGTTCACTTCTAGTCAAAAGGTCAATATCTGCTACTATCTCTGTTTATCTACTACTGATACCTGCAGTAACAGACGCTTAACCACTGTTCGTGTTATTAGTAAGTCACTTAACTGTTTTTTTTTTTGTGTAGATAGAATGGTGTATTTCATGCTGAGTGTTTTCTGCGGAGTTCTTATTGGATTTGTTTAGACTTGATATTTTGTATTGATCTTGTCTCTGTGTGTCTGTGCCATCACAACATGAGCAGCTTCCTTTTGGGGCAATCAAATGTTCATATTCTGATTTAGAAAGAGGCAAAGCAGGATGTAAGCAATACAAACAAACAAACAAACAGCCAAATGACTAATAAATAAATAAATAAATAAATAAATAAATAAATAAATAAATAAATAAACAAACAAACAAATAAATAAATAGAAAGAAAGGAAGATAAATAGACAGATTCGTATACACACACACACACACAAACGTCCATAATTACACAGTATTTTTATATTATTTGCATAGTGTACTTTTTAAATTTCACTGCTTAATTTTACAGTTTTATTCTATTCTATTCGGGTTCTACTTCCTTCTCTTGTTCTGCCCACTTTGTTGCTTTAATAATGCAAATTTCATTCTTTCCTGTTTTATAACCTGCTGTTTCATTGTATCAAAATATTTGACGCCCCTCAGTCACTTCAACCAGATGTGGCTGGAATACATTTAATCTTGAATGTAGTCTAGTGGCTCAAGTGCATTTAAAAGTGTATTGAACAATAAACATCAGCAGCTTTCATGCCCAATTAACTGAACTGGATACTGCTGAACCACGGATGGTTTGAGCTTAGAATCAGTCCATCACTACTTAGCAGTGTAAGATATTTCACTGCTGATTAAATGTAAATGGCTTGACCGACAATCCAATAAGGATCATCCACTAAATGCGGCACTCAAATATCAAAGTCCTTGCTTCCGTTTATCCATTATTGACTCATCATCTATGTGAAGCAACAGAGAAATAATGAGTCCTCCCACACGAAAGGCCACCAGTAAACGACATCAATCTACCTGCAACACTCACAAGTTTGAGGGACTACAATGCCAGCGCTTTCCACTTGGACAGACTCAGATTAAAGCAATGGGTAGTAAAGCAGCACACATAATTAGTCGCTGAGAAATGAGTCACTGGCGGGGAAGCAATCACTAATTAAAGCTTTCTATGGGCCTACAAACATTCCGATGTTCCACGCATCATTGGTTTCGCTCCATATGCTGGCAGTCACGACGCACGGCAGCATAGTGAAGGGTCTTATGCCATGAGTTCAGCCCCCTGTGCACAGGTGGCATTAGGTCAAGGGCAGGGGTCCAAAAATCCCCAGCAAACCCCTGGGAGCACAAAGGCTCCCACAAAGGTGTCAGTGTGAGACTGGCTCCTCATCACCGATCCAATTAACATGTCCATGCGAAAAGCAAACCATATTCTTCACATGGACATACTCACACATTCACACACACACACACTCACCCACATATAAACACACATACATACACACGTACACACACACACACACACACACACACACACACACACACACAAACAAACCCACCAACACATAAACACA
>JBBMFX010055530.1:0-11040 GCA_037832545.1 Rhabdalestes septentrionalis
CCTTGACCCTAGTAAGACTTAAGCACTTACAGAAAGTGAATGAATGAATGAGTAACTTTAATATTTGTTGTTATTTATTCAGTAAGAAAGACTGTAGATCTTTCAGAAGTAAAGCTGAACCTACCCCAGCATTCCTCTGAGAAGATTTTTGGGTCACTCTTCTGTCCATTCTTTCCAGTTTAGCTTGCCTGTGTCACTCCTTCCATTACCTCAAGAGGATCCTGGAAACACTGTTTGTCCATCGCTTCAGCCACGGCACCATGCCACTGCGCAATATTTTCAAGGTGAGGCAGCATCCAGCCATGCAAAGTCTATGTTCTTTTTAATAATCTTTATGTCTGGAAGCAGTATGTCCATTTTTTTACATTATTGACAAGCTAAGACATTGTTTATTTCAGCTTTGAAATTTGACAGGTGGCACCTGACTCTCATACCTGACCACCTGACGGTCATTACACTCCCTAAAGCACTGGTTATGTAATAATATTGGAGTCTGATTTATTGTTGTTGACTTTGATTGACCTCATTTGCACAGTTTTTTTCCGAATCAGTCTCTTCAAATCCATGTTAATGTTGACACAGTGTCAAATCGGCTTTAAGTAATGTTGTCTCTCAGGATGTCGGCCTAGTTATTAACACACCTCACGTCTAGGAAGCCTTATATATGTGTATAGCACTCTTACCATCCCAATGAATTATTTCACCTGTCAGTGCTTTTATCAGCCCTCACTTTAGCCCATTTATCACTGGTCAGTTTCTCTCCACAGGATTGTTGGTGACTAGTGATTATTTGAGAGGTGGCCCATTCTTAGCACAGCATGTTTGGTGCTGCTATGAGTGTATTAGATGCAATAGTGTTGCCAGTGCTGTAGCAGACCAGCTCCAGTGTCTGTCTGTACACCAGCAGCCCAGAGCTATTGGACACCCTGCCAAAGCTAAGTAATGACTCTTTCTCTTTCAGAACTGCTCATATTATTGGTGCTTTGCAGCATGGATGGCCTACTATATTAACCATCCTCTCTACACACCACCATGTAAGTAACAGTGTGGCTTCACTGGCTCCAGCTTGAATTGTCCGAGTGCAATTTCGGCAGCGTTCACCCCAGTGAAAGGAAGTGAATCTGTTTGTTTTTAGACTACGGGGAGCAGCAAGTGAAGACAGCTCTTGGCATTTTTCTGGTGAGCTTTGCTTTGTGCTCAGGCTTCATGCACTCTCTTGGTTTTTGGTTTAGACTGCTCTGTTTGGTTTATCACAGTTCTGCCAGCTGGGGAGCTTGTCCATCCACATTGCTCTCCGTAACCTCAAACTACCAGGTAAGCTCCAGTAAAAGCCCACAATTTAAATTTCTTGAGTCGTCTGGTGTGATGCTGGTGCCAGGAGCACCACTGAGGTACCCTTGATTAAGGTTCCGTCTCCACACTCTGCTCTGTTGGCTGAATGGAATAAATGCAAAAGACTCGAGTGATTTCATCTGGGATCGGTACATTAAAAAAAAAAAAGGTTTGGTCATAGGTGGTACCTGTTTAAAAACAGGTAAATATCATTCATATTTTTTATACGTGCCAGTGAATCTCAGTTAATGGCCTATAATGAAGCGGTTTCCAAACTAGTCCTGGAGAACCCCTTGTCCTGCACATTTTACCTCTGTGGTCCCTGTTAGTCTATTTGTTAATAATCTTGTTCATGAAGGCCCTCTCTTGTTATTTATCCCATTAAAGATGGGGTCGACCGGGTCGACCTGAGGATGGTTTCCCCTTTTGAGTCTTGGTTCCTCCTGAGGTTTCTTCCTCCAAGGAGTTTTTCCTCGCCTCTGTCACCTCTGGTTTATTGACTAGGGGCTCAGACCTGGACTCTGTAAAGCTGCTTTTTGACAACTTGGTCGCTATTTAAATAAAATTAAATTACATTTATATGCGTTCCCTTCTCCAAAAAACCCTGATCTAATTAAACAGTGAGTCACTCATCTGCTCTGGAGTTAAGGAGCAAACACTAAAACATGCAGAGCAGGGAGCTCCAGAGGACCAGTTTGGGGCCCACTGTCCTAGAACATTGTCCCTTGTAGGTCAGCAATAGCTTATGAAAGCCAGTTAAATGGGAAGGTTTTGGTGGGATGGTGGGTTTTGGGTGCACAGAGGAGGGCAGGTAGGGAATGTGACGCAGTTTCATTTAAAATCAACAAAGAAGGCCATTTGTTAAAGTTTTAGAGAAGCTCTCCTCGTCTTTTGTAAAGCTCTAACATTAACGCCTGGTGTTCTCATGCTAATCTGATAACTGTACCTTTATCTCTCTTTCAGCTTTATTTATTGGCTCATGTCTTTGTCATTGCTTCAATTAACACATTATACTAATCTCGTTTGTAAATGTTCTCCTTGTCTACTTGACCTGACTTGATTTATTAATTACAGGCCTCAAAAATCTGTAAGATCTCGCTGTTTATTTTCAGGTTCCAAGATGAAGAAGATTCCATATCCAACCAAGAATCCTTTCACGTGGATTTTTTTCCTCGTTTCATGCCCAAATTACACATACGAGGTAAGAGCCAGTAAATAAGGCAGCAGTATTCGGCGTTCGGAATAGAGGTAAAACTCCAAAGCACAGTTTACTGACCCTCCACGACTTAAATTTGATCTGGGACAAAGCAAAGACTCTGCAAACATCCTCAGCACTAAGCAGGGAAAGTGTGAATGGAAGCTTTCAAGCAAGATTTTTGAGGAGCAGGTTTAAATGGGTCATTTAAATGATGGGAGATCTTTTCCTAGCAGTGACCAGAGAGTGAAAACAGGGACACTAGATGCTTTACAATCCTTTGTAAATCAAAAAGAGGAGTTTACATTGGTTTTGAGATATTATTGTCTGGCTCCTGGGCCAATATAGTAATAAAACATAGTATTGGATGATGTTGGAGATGGAGGGGACATTGATGAGGGCTTGTCATTAGCAGAAGTGAAACACACAACAGTTGTTTTCATTGAAGATGTGTTTAAAGACTCCATACATATAAATAAGGTCACTTACCATGATGTTTTGCGAAGTTCTCATTATTCTCACCTTTTCAATGTACTACCAGAGTCTTAAAACAGAAAGCAGAATGCCATAAACAACTTATTTACTGAATATATCAGAATAGGTGTGATTATAAATGTACCACAGCGTTTATTCTACTTTCCTGCCGGGGAAAAAATAACACGACCAGAAGGTTCAGGAAACAGGAAAGAGTGTTTCTCTTAACTATCTTGCTGATTTGTGCTGCTGCAAGTGAACAGCTAGACTCTTCTCCATACCTGTTCAGAGAATCTAGAATGCATGTCGCCTCCTAGTGTACCAGATTGGCAAGTATTTAAGGTTTTATCTTTTGCTGCTAGGATTGTATTCACAGCATAGTTTGTTTATTAAAAATAATAAAAAATAAAATACATGGAAAAACAAATCACCCAGGCCTGTCGTCAAATCAAGAAGTGTTTAGAACAGAAGAGCCACGGTTTCCTACCAAAGCTCAGCTTCTTTATCGAGTGAAATGCTGCCCTCTGGTGGTCAACACAAATAAATGGCCTGCAGAATCTATCTCCACTGTGATGTGAGAGAGAAATACTGAAGTGTGGTATGTTATTGTTTGGTAGGTGGGCACCTGGCTGGGCTTCACCGTGATGACGCAGTGCGTCCCCGTGGCCTTCTTCACCATAATCGGCTTTGTGCAGATGACTGTATGGGCCAAAGGCAAGCACCGAAGCTACATGAAGGAGTTTAAGGAATACCCAACTCTGCGCTCCCCCATCCTGCCCTTCATCCTGTAGACTAACACAAACACACTGCTGAAAATTTTAATTAAGGCCTCTGATTCACATCAGGTTCAAAAAAAATTTATACAAAACCCCATAACTAGGCTAGTAATCTCAGATTAGACACCTCATAAAAAAATGGCACTTTTAATGGGAAAAGGTTAGACTATGCACCTCCTGGTCCTCAGAGAGTTCATGTCACTCTGTGTCCACAGATTTTTCCAAAAACCCAAAGTGGTTTGGTATGTAAAGCACCATTGTACAGAAATAGACTCTAATGGGAAACAGGGGTCACTATCTATAATACTAATCTTTTGTACATTATATATTTTACATTATATATAGAGATTATTTTATTTGTCATCCAATATGAACATTAAACATGTGTTCGTTTGTAGATATAAATCTGAAAACAAAAAATCGTTGCCTTACAACACAATCCAGCATGACTATATTTTTAAAATAGGCCTAATACTATAAAATAATAAACAAAAACAATGTATTGGGCATCTGGCAGTGTGTTTATACCCATTTTGAGTATCAGATCTTTGTGAGGGGGCTTTTAGAAGCATGACATGCTTCTGATGTCTGGTTTCTATCAGCATCTCTAGTAGCTCAATTATGGGGTCGATTTTGACTCTGTTTTTCTTTAAAATAGAGCATTTCACATCAATCTGTGACTACTTGCACTGTAATTATGTTGAAATATTGTTCAAGTTCCCCTTTAACTGGAGGAAAAGGCAGGATATCCTCACTAACACCCCCTATCCCACTCGTCTTTTTTTAACATGCGCTGCGATTGTTTATGATGATGAACCATATGCTTCAGAAGTGTCTTAGAGAGTCTCTCTAGTGGAGATGTCTTCTATCCAGCTGGCATCTGTTATAATTAACCTTGAAAAATCCTGATACCTGGCAAAACATGGCTCAGAGAGAGAATGGCAAATTATGATGGCTGGCACCAATTCTGTGACCACTCAGCCTGCACTGAAAGCAATTTACTGTCTTGATTGTAAGAAAACTAAACCACAGTAAATATACACTGGAGTGAAACTCTCACACAGTCAGAGATAAAGCGACTAACCTATGTAATCTGAATGATAGGTGAACAATAATCGTTACAGAATAACAAACAGTCCTGATTGGCCACTATAAGACACATATCTCTTGAAGAATGATCGCATGCCATAACATGATATTAAATTCAACAACGTAACAGTAAGTGGGTTCTCTGTCGAAGATGTGCCCTTATTTCTCCTTGTAGCTCTTGTGCTCTTTTCTGTGTGACTGGTCATATATTGATCACGTTATTTGCAGCTAATTCTGAGAACCTTGATGTCGGAAGTTTCTCGATTCAAACCAGAAGCGCTCAAACTGAGCTAATGAACCAGCTGGGTACAGTCAATATTCTGTATTTGGCCACACGGGATTGTTTCAGATCCATGCTGAAGCCACTAAAATATATCTCGCTTGTATTTCTTGTGGTGAAGAGGCAAGTTTAGCCGTGAGCAAAAGAGAAATGATCAAACACAAACATCTAAATCTCTATCACTGCAACGGACCAACTAGTGAAGTAGTGGAAAGTTTGTGTAATTTGTTAAATGTTGGCAACAAACCCCCAGGCAGGACTCCAGGTCTCAGCAGGTTTCGCTGTGTGGGACAAATTAATGTCATTTAAAACATCACCCCTCAACCTTTTTCCCACAGAACAGGAAACTATGTTGTTCTTCAGTGGCTGAAATGGGAATAGTTCTACATACCTGTAACTTTATGAGCTTGTAATTCAAGTGACAGTGATTCATTGAGAGAAAATGAACTTTGAGTCTTACTGGCTAAGTAACAGGGTAAATTTTTTCACCTGATTTCTGCCCAGTTTAGTAATTTCCCACCCACTAATAAAGGACCCCACCCCGCCACGTGAAACCAACAAAACTGCCGCTAACACAATGTCAAGAATGCTAGTTCTGCAGCATTAGCTTACTGGTGCCAGTGCTGGCTAGCATCCCAATGAGTGTTGGAGAGTAAAGTCCATCCCACCCTCAGGGAAAAATGAAACCACTCATACTCTCCTGGACTCCCAGCCATGGACGTCCTGATCTCTAGAAGATAGAGCCAGTGCTTGGACAGTTTTGCCACTAAATTTGCCGCAAAACGATTTTTCTCATTCCTAAAAGTGGCGTAGACTTAGAGTGTGTAATCTTATTCATGAAGCACTGGTGTGGCTCCAGGATTTCAATACCAACAAAGCAGGAGCTCACCACAGTCACTAATGGATACCAACTGATTAACCCTTAAAACATGAGCCGCATGGATCTGTGTGCAATAAATGATGAATGGATGTCATACGCCAAAACAACACCTTATATAGAATTTCCCTCAGTTTGTGTTAATGCTCAATGTGTCAGACGTCATGTAGAGAACACTTAGAACCAAAGTTATTCGAATTTTTAAAATATGTAATAACCGCTATAGGGGAGTTTTAAAAATTAATCACATGCAAATGCTGAAAAAATGCTTACATTTCTTTTTAAATATAGTCCCCAGTGTGTGGGGGTCCAGAGAGCAGCTGAACGGTTTCCGATTGTTATACATTTTTGTATGAAATCAGATTTTATTAATATGCTCCAAGTTCTATGGGTTAATCAGTGAAGAAAGCCTATAGCAACATCAACGCTTTGTGAGTAAATGTTGACACCCCTGATTTGGACCTTGGGCTTGTTCAGATCCAAATGGCAAACTACAAAGGGACTCTGACATAAACAACAACCACCACAAATCTTTAAGTGTTTTTATTAGAGATTCCTAAGTGTAAGTGTTTGGTGGGGAGTTCCAACGAGATGACACATTCGTCTTATAAAATGGACATAAACTGAACCAAGCCTGAAACTCCAGACAAACATAGCCTACTGATTATCCTCAGGACAAATAAACACATGTAAAATGTTGAAAAACGTGGTGTTTCCTCCCTTTCACATGCTCAAAAGCCAGTTTTTGTGGAACAGTCTTCAACATGAGCAGTCCACGGCATGAGCCGTCAAAAGATTTCTCAAACTGGAACTAACTTCCTTACCTTTACGCAGCCAAAACGAACAGTTCAGAATTTCTGCTGATATTAAAATTTATAGGGAAACAACAATATAATAAAATATATATTACTGGAATACTGTAAATCATAGAGAGAAAAAATACTGATGAATGAAAAATGATCCTCCCCTTCGAGAATACAAAAAAAAAAAAATGCCAACGGAACAGGATAATGCCTCTCCACAGCTGAACGGTGCCACTGGTCTTGTGAAATGAAGACTGGGGAAGGAAAGGAAGCAGAGAGAAACGATAACCTGCGGCGGAGGAGTCTGCCGGCATGGGGGATGGATGGATGAATGGATGGACGCAGGTGAGACAGGCTGATTATAAAGTCCTCTCTCCCCCCGCAGCATGCCCACGCTTTACTCTGTGGGTTTCAGTCAGTCTTTGAGATGGCGGGGGGGGCTGGGCTAGGAGACGACATCACCGTCATCCTGAAAGTGGCTCCTTTGCAGCACCTTCACGTGATGCTCGTAAATCTTGAGGGCGGGGCCGAGTCTGATCGACAGACCGGTTAACACGTCACTGCGCTGCATCAGGAGGAGCGACTTCCCATCGATTTCCTGCGAATGGTAGAATCAACTCGTTAGCTGTGCGCTAGTTAGCAGTGCTTAAATGAATTAGATATAAATTGCAGTCAGAAGAAGTTGTCCAAAACAGATGTGTGCGCACACACACACATACAGCGCTGTGTAAAATACTTGCTCCTTTCTGATTTCTTATTTTTTTGCATGTTTTTTTCTTATTTTTTTGCATGTTTTATTCGCATGTTTCAGATGATCAAAGTAATTTAAGTATTACACAAAGATAACACAAGTAAACACAAAATGTCGTTTTTAGAGATTATTTTATTTATTATGGAAAAAACTATCCAAACCTACATGGCCCTATGTGAAAAAGTAATTGCCCCCTCTTGCAAAATCACTACGTATCTTTGGTTAATCACATTGTTTGGAAAACTGCGTGCAACTGAGTGTAATTTCACCAGCCACACCCACGCCTGATTACTGCCAGACCCACTGAACCGTGAGATCACTTCAAAAGTCGGTTAAAAGATCCCAGAATAGTAAGACATCATGTCACGATCTAAATAAATTCAGGGAACAGATGAAAAACAACAGAGTAACATCTATCAGTCTGGAAATGGTTACAAAGTCATCCATAAAGCTTTGGGACTCCAGCAAACCGCGGTGAGAGCCAATATTCACTAATGGAGAAAACATTGGGCAGTGGGAAACCTTCCTAGAAGTGGCCAGCCTACAAAGAGCACAGCGATGAGGCATCCAAGAGGTCACAAAAGAACCTAGAACAACATCTAAAGAACTGCAGGCCTCACTTGTCTCAGTTAAGGTCAGTGTTCATGACCCCATAAGAAAGAGACTGGGCAAAAATGGCATGCATGGCATGTTCCAAGGATAAAACCACTGCAGAGACCAACAAAACATTGTGATGATCCCCATTTCTTTTGGGTCAATATTCCGTGGAAGATTAAACAAAAGTAGAATATTTGTCACTTTATTTACCATGAAAAACCACCAGTGAACCTGCATGTCTCTTCCGAGTTTTTATATTTAATGCCGATAATGATGAAATAGTGGGAAATCTAGAGTGGAAAAAAAGGGTTTTGCCTTATAACACACTGCGTATAGAAGTTTGCAACCAAAACTGTATCTTAGAACGATCATAAAATAATATTGCCTCAGGCATCAGATTCATTACATTTCTGACCCAGTGAGTTCCTCTGGAATGGTGCACAACACACTACACCACTTGGATTCACCTCAACAAGAAAAATGAATGAAGTTTGTGCCAAAGTTACAGGCACTAATAACAGAAGCTCAAAACGGCAGGACTTCTTGTATTTCTTACAGCTTGCAGGGCTTATGAGCTGAACCAGTGGAGCTGGGGAACCAGTAAACTGGTGGAACTGGTTCAGCACTGTAACAGGTATGTGCCTTAATTGTAGCCACTGCAGCACACCTCAAATAATATGGGAGGACACTACTCTTGCTTGACACGCTCTTACTTCCCTGAATAGGAAGGTTTGAAGGTTCCAGCTGTGTTGTACACACCATACCATCATATTTTGCTGGAAATCAGAATCACGCTTCTTTAAATTCATAAAAATTTATTAAGCATTCATCGAATTACATATGAAAAAAAATCATAAAGCAAACTGTTAAAACTGGAAATATTGTAATTTACTGTAAATTACTGTAAATTCACTCCCCCCCACACTCAAATGGATCAACTGTGCCAAGTATCTGGAACACCATCCACGTAAAGGCAAGCCAAGCGCCGCTGATACAAAATCCATGTGTACTTTGTCTTTGAAATGTTCTATTTCTTTGACTATGTAATACAAAACTCAAGACACCATCTAAGACAAATCCCACACAGTGCAGTACATGTCTTCACACGCCATATATGAGCGATTGTGGTCAAGGCTAATGGACTAACCTGTGTTCTGAAAGCCACTGCCTGCTCTGGAAATCCCACCGAGGTGAAGTAGCTCACCACATCCGCCACGCTCCACTGTAGCGGGTCCTGAGCGATCTCCTCAGTCTTCACAGAGCTGTAGAGCAAAGACCAACTGCAGCATTAGACCTCACATCAGATCACTCTGACCAGTCATTTCCATTACTCCCCATTGTTCCTGACTTCTTCTAATACAGCACCATCAACACAAACAGGTTTAAACAAGCACACCTGCTAAACCACAAGATTAAGTGTGTTCACCATTCAGTCTACTAGTAAACCCAGAGCTAGCCCTGAGGTGGGTGTGGTGCTATTTATCCAGTCCCACACTGGGCATTTAAGCCTGGTCTTAGAGGGCTTTCAAGACTGAATTATTGACATTGCATTTTGTTCGAAGTGTGGCTGAAAAACACTGTTTTAGTCTTTAGGGCCACTGTGGGAAACAGCCGAATTATGTTTTCACGCTGACACAAATAAAACCTTGCCACTTACTCTGTCCTCTTCATCCCTCCATTCTTGGCTTGTTCTATTTCCTGTGGAAGAGCAACATTGTCCCCATGGCTGCACTTTTTACCTGGCAAAACAAAAACTTCATGAGTTGGCTTTTTCCCAGGACTCAAACAGGCAGCTTGGTAAGATCACTCACCCTCTTCTGTTGGGACGGAGCCCTGGGTGGGTTCTCTGTCAGAACCCACGGCCTCATCCTGGTGCTGTGGAGCAGAGGGACAGAATTGAAGTCAGCTGTATGTACTAATTATACCTGGTATGGCCATTTGTCATTGGTCTAATCACTTATAAGTGGATTTCGTCACTGGAGGAAAAGAGCCACATGCATTAACTATGTCAGTGAGAGATGCTCTCAAAATAAAATGTGTCACACAAATCCTGCTTAGACGCAAATGTGCAGAATTGTGCAAAAGGAGTTTCAGGCTCCTGTACAAACTGTCCTTTATCTGAGCAGAGAGTGATTTACTGCCAATAAGTCACTCTCTGCTCAGCATTAAATAATATCAAGATTTATTTTGTTTGACTCCAGGTTTCCCCTTGATGCCTCCAGGCATTGCTCCATCAGCAGCTCCTGATTTCTTCTAATTAAATACAGATTGAGCTGAACCAGATTTTTGAGGTGTCTGACTTTCTACAAAGCACATACTACACAGCTAAACAGGTGTCTTTTCTTATTTTCAGGAGTCTAAGACTTGTGCTCACGGCTATATGTGAACACCCTCAGAGGAGGTGTGAACAATCACATTACAACATCCAGTTACTGGATATCACTAGAGATGTATGTAAATGAGAACAAGCGTGATGCCCTCTACAAATTCAGCAAACTTTTAAGATCATTACAAATAATACTGTGTAACATGGATCTAATAAACTTGAGTATGAAATATATAGGTGTGCGTGTGTGTGTGTGCGTGCGTGCGTGTGTGTGAATGTGTGTACATGTATGATGGTGTGTGTGAAGGTGTATGGTGGTGTGTGTGAAGGTGTGTAGATGTATGGTGGTGTGTGTGTGAGTGTGTGTAGGTGTATGATGGTGTGTGTGTGTAGGTGTATGGTGGTGTGTGTGAGTGTGTGTGAAGGTGTGTAGGTGTATGATGGTGTGTATGGTGGTGTGTGTGAAGGTGTGTGTGTGTGTGTGTGTGTGTGTGTGTGTGAAGGTGTGTAGATGTATGGTGGTGTGTGTGAAGGTGTGTA
>JBBMFX010055541.1:0-11039 GCA_037832545.1 Rhabdalestes septentrionalis
ACACACACACACTCACACACACACACATATATATATATATATATATATATATATATATATATATATATATACAGTCATACATATTCCAATATTTTAGATGTACATCTTTACACTATACTGTGACATAATACTTCATTCTGTTCTGTTATTTCATTATTCTATTGTTTTATTTCATTTTGCTGCTCTTAACTTTGTTCTGTCCACTTTCTGTCATTACCAAGCAAATTGCCCACATGTGGGACTAATAAAGTTTTATCTTATCTTCTTATCTCTCATCTAATAACAAACAGCTCTGCTGTGTTACACCGACCCGCTGGACCTTCCACATGGTCGACCCATCTTACACAGAAAGGCCTGGTGTGGCTTTAAATTCTAGAAAATTAAATCTGACACAATACTTGATACGTGAATAAAATTAGGCACCCCTGTTCATGCGGCCTATCTCTGAACATGACCAACATTTTCAGCCCCTCGTGTGAAACTTAGTCGAGGAAAGTTTGTAAATGAAGAGATAATAAGAAGCCAGGCTACCAGAAACTCTGCCGGATCTCCAGGACGGGGACTGGTGATGACTGAGGGAAGCATACCTGTGGGAAGTGGGGATTGATGGGAGATGGGATTGGAAGGGACAGCCTAAGTCCCAGAATAAATTCTACAGTCAAATGGTGGGTGTCTGAGAAATGAAGTTCCACACAGGAACCTGGGACACGCCAGACCAGGACCAGAGGGTGAAAGTGGAAAGAGCTGGAGAGTAAAGGCCATTGTCACAGACAGCAAAACTTTTCAAACTTTAGATTTTGAAAAATGAACACACACATATTAATGAGGTTTTTCCAGAGTTGGGATGCAATGGCTTACACGCATTGGAAAGACACACTGAGAACACAAAGGGCCTTTAATTAGTCCATGTTACAGAATCCAGAATTACTTTTAGAATAATTACACCCTGAACCAATGCAAACAATCACACAACCTTTAAAGGAAGCACTAGTAACCAGTGGCAGTTCTAGACCTGGGGGGCCGAGGGTGTTTTTAGGGGGGCACATATAAAATACGGTGTACAACCGGGGGTGGGGGTGTTGTGGTGTTTGTCGGTGCATGTGTGTAGTGCTTTAAGAAGTCCGTCTAGAACAATGGTTCTCAACCTTTTCAACATTAAGGCCCACCTATCTATCATGGCATTTTGCCAAAGCTCACTTGGCCAAATGAGATAATCTTAAATAACCAACGGCCTGTCTCAATTTTAGATTCGCGGCCCAATCAAAAACCTTCGCAGCCCATCAGTGGGCCCAAGCTCAGTGGTTGAGAAACCCGTGTCTAGAACACAAGTAGCATTAGTTCCGTTCTTTGAGCCAGCGCATGTTCCGATAATCTTTGGCTGTTCAGTGCCGGGGGCCATAAGGGGGGACATGATCAATTCTGCCCCCATGCAGAACCGCCTATGTTAGTAACACTTATTTATTGACTATTTAAAAATCATACCAGCGCTTACTAGATACACTTTAAAGAGGAAATAACCAAATATATTTCTTTCCAGACACTGAAGTTCTGGCTAAATAGTGATAGTGATTGGTGTTGCATGAGATCCATGTATCATGAACATTTTGGGCATGATATTCTGCCTCAACAACTGTTGTTCTCTCACAGTCACATCCGTCTTCGAAAAGTGCTTTGAAAAGCTATTCATGAGACAAATAAAATCACAGGTGCGTCCCTGAGTGGACCCACTGCAGTTTACGTATCGTCCCAACCACTTTACAGTTGATGCCACCACCAGCCTTCACCTGGCCTTCACCCGCCTGAGCGAAAAGGACGATTGCGTGAAAATGCAGAACATAGACTTCAGTCCTCTGCTGTTCACGATGATTGCATGACCATGGTGGGGTTAATCAGCAGGAACAACAAGGACGTACAGAGATGATGTGTGATGGCTAAAAGACTGGTGCAAACCAACAACCTGTCTCTGAATGTGGACATATTATATTCATATTTCTCTGTTACACAATCTTTCTCTCTTGCACCCACACTTCTGTAACCATTACTCATAATATGTTCATATATCACATTAACTCTCCACCCCATACAGTTCTTATATGTATATTAAATATATTATTTATATTAATTCTTCACCCCCACACAGTTCTGGTAATGCATCTGCACTTTATCTTTACTTAATTATCTTCACCGTCCTTACCATCTTTTCTACTGTTTCTTAAGGTCGGGCAGCAAAAGGCATTTCACTGCATGTTGGACGTTGTATGATATTGTATGTGACAAACAAAATCTGAATCTAAATCTGAAAATATCTGGACAAAACAAAAGACTTGTTTGTTAGAAGGTCGACCGATCACTCTCCAATGAACATCTACAGTTGGAGATCTTCCAGAGCACCAAGTCCCATCACTGAGAACCTCATACGGACCCTCAACTCCAGGTTCATTACCAAGGAGTCCCTGCAACATCTCCACCTCCAGTAGAGACTGAAGACTATTGGACTGTAAGACCCTGCTGAGAATAGTGAGGACCACTAAGAGGATCATCAGGGTCTCTCTGTCATGGACATTTACACCACACTGTGTCCACACAGCCCCCAGCATGGTGGATGATCCCACACACTCCTCACACACACACTCTTCTCCCTTCTCCTGTCTGGTAAAAGGTTCCATAGCATTCAAGGACTCCACTGCCAGAATGGGAAACAGTTTCTTCCCTCAAGGCAATCAGACTGCTCAATCAGAACTAGAACTGAATCATAAACTGTACCCCCAGCCACACACACACACACACACACACACACACATCCCTGATCTGAACTCCTTTTTCTCCTTATACAGTCTATATATACACCAAACTGCTCTACCTTAAACATCTAACACCACAACTGCCCCTGTAAATACCCCTCTATTAATTATATACTGCAAATCCTCTTTCCTGCTGCTGAATATTATTATTTATTGCTGTCTACCTACATTCTGAATATTTGCACACCTAACTGTTGTAATATTGCATTTTTTCAAATGTCAGCTGCACTGAATGTGTTCTTGTCCTGTTTTGGTGCTTGTGTTCTCTTGCTCACTGGAGATTTTGCCCTGCTTGTAGTCTTGTGGTGTTTATGCTTTGGTTCTTGTGTTGCACTGCAGTCCTGTAAGAATGTTGTTTATTTTACCTGTGTATTCTGTATTTGGATGAAATGGCAATAAAGCCTACTTGACATTGTCGTGCCGTAAGTAGAGATCGACCAATATATCGATTTACCCATATTTTTCCCGATATTTAAGCATTTTACCATAATCGGTTATAGGTTTTATAATATCGGGTTCACCGATAAACACCGCCATCTGGTGGGTGTTTTGAGAATTACGCACATGAACGACATTTCAGCACGGCGTCTGAGGGGAAACTGCGTGCAAAAGTAAAGTATACTTACTTGCTTTCCTATATTTAGTAAACTTTATTAAACATAACAGCTATTAATGAACACATTAGATGTGTTACATACATGACTGAAATGTAGTTTATGCACCATTGAAGACTTTAGTAACAGTGCCCTTTTTTATTTTTTTTATTTTTTAGGGTTTTTTTGCCCTTTCAGACCCCTAGTTTTGTTTCGTATGCAAGGAGGGAGTCATTATTATAAATAAAGCAGTTTATTCAGTTCAGTGTTGTTGTAATAATTGTGTCAAAAACAGAAGTATATTAGTAAATAAATATCGGTTCTGAATATCGGTTATCGGGCACATAAACATGCAAATACTTGGTATCGTATCAGTAACAAAAAATCAATATTGGTCAATCACTAGCCATAAGGGAATACCACTGACACCTACCGCAATGTACCCCACCCATCTACAAGGGCATTTGTAATAAGATAACATGATGTAATAATATTTTTGGTTCATAAACCCAAACAAATGCAATGTGTGTTCAAAGTTCAGAGTTTCTGACTTTACCAATGGCTCTTCATAACTGTATGTAAAATGGCAGCTAAGGAGCTGCTGATATCCAGTAATCCAATTTTCATTTCATTCAGCTGGATGGCCTAGTGGTGCAGGCGTTGGCCCTGCAATGGTTCAAATCCCAGCTGCTAGTGTTTCCCTGAGCAAGGCACTGCCCCTCACACTGCTCCCCTTCACTTGATGAACGGGTTAAATGCAGAGAAATAATCACTGTGTTGTACTTGAATGACTATGCATGAGACAAATAAAGAATCTTATATCCCAAGCCATTCTTCTTGTCTCCATCACAGAGGCCAGTTATCAATTAGAGATTATATTCTTTTATTTTTCCAGTAAGATTTGTGGGTATAAGGCTCTTTACTGGTGGGCTATACCACCCACAGCAGACGTACCGATCTGCACACAGTGTCTGACCTCCAAGCAGGTGTGCGGTCGGCTCGCAGCAGGACGTCCCGCCGCCGTCAGCAGTGCCAGGCGTTGTTTACCCTGCTCTTAGGGTGAAGGAGCCATTCAGCCTCTATACTTACTGCCTCTCCATTACTGTCTCCCAGAGTCCAGCGTGGCAGGACCTCTACCCACACACACACACACACACACACACACACACAGTTTCCCAGCCCTGTCTCTGTTCAGCCCGGACGGCCCACTGTGAGAGGGATTGCGAGTGATAAGTGAGGTGCGGCGGGAGGCTTTCCAGGCTGATGTGGCTCCGGAGAGAGAGAGAAGTCCGCCCAGGAGCTCTCTCTCTCTCTCTCTCTCTCTCTCTCTCTCTCTCTCTCTCTCTCTCTCTCTCTCTCTCGCACACTGAGACGTCTGCTCCAAAAGCTGCTCGGACAATTTCACACACTGAGCCGCGCCGGCCGAGGGCTACGTGTGGCCAAGCACCCTTTTCTCAGGTCAGCAATGTGTGAGTATATATGTGTGGAGGAGAGAACGAGCGATAGATAGAAGAAAAAAAAAAAAAAGGAAGCCCCGTCGTGAAAAAAACAAACAAAATAAAAAACATGTCGTGGCTTATTGACCAATTCTGGGGTTTTTTTGTTTCATTTTTCATTCTATAAAGCCCTTGACGCCCAGGATTTTAATTAATTTGAATCTTAATGAGGTAGACCTGCTCCACATGTACATTCGGTGGCGTCTAAAAGTCTGAGATCACATTGAAAAATCTGGGATTTTTTATTCAAACCTGTAAAATAAACAATAGAAAACATTTTTTTTTTTAATGTAAAGCAAAGTCGGGAGAGTTGAGTGTTAAGGCTTTTGTTCAAAAAGGTCAGATTTATCCTTTCTGTCCTATCCGTTCATCGGAGGCTCGGGGTCCAGGCCAGCTCACATGCATGCGGTTCTGGAGGAGCAGAATTCAGCTCCGTTAGATTCCCCTGTATGACCTGGTCATCAAATCCAGAACCGGACATGAAAATGTAACAAAATTCTAATTAAGATATCAATGATGATTGTTTTCATTTAAATTGCTACATTGATCATTTGATCTGTAATGAAGACTTTCGTGTTAAAGGGTGTAGATAATTGAAAAACGTTGATGTGCCAGTTAAACACTGTTACACTTTCACACTCCATGGTCTATTAATGATTAATGCAAGTCCAAAAATGCAAATTTAGCTGCAAAAACAACCTGCTTAGATTTCAATGTATTTTCCTGTATCCAGTTTAGTTCTGCTCAATAACTAAGCAGCTATAAGGAGTCAGAGAGCATTAACATATATCAGAGGTTGGCGAATGGTCGTGTAAAAATGAATTACAGTGAAAATGACCACACAAATGTCATAAATAGAAAAATACATAAATGCAAGAGAAGTGTAGGGTACATATAAAAGTAGGAAAGATAAGATAAGATAAAATAAGATAAAATAAGATAAAATAAGATAAAATAAGACAAAATAAGATAAGATAAGACCAGATAAACCTTTATTAGTCCCACAAGTGGGAAATTTCCTTATTAATGGCAGAAATTGAACAGAGCAAAGTTAAGAGAAGCAGAATTAAGAAAACAGTAGAGTAGAATTAAATAACAAAATTGAATAAATTACTATGTCGCAATATATTATAAAGTAAAAATGTTCAAATATACTGTCTTGTGCAGTATAAAATATAGGAATAAAGCACTAAACCATTGGTCTTCTTTATTGTACCGTGGATGTGGAACATCCTGAATATTCTATAGAGGACCTTCCGAAACTACGAGGGAACACAGTTTAATGATATATTGATTGTCGCAAAGGTCCTGAAATGTTATGAAAATAAACAAAATCTAAAAGGCTGCGATGCTTCTGGCTATAGGCGGTGGTGTGGGGCCCCAGAGGCAGCAGGGGTCACCGGGTGAACTTTTCCAAATGTATTCAATATCGTCTGCAGAGAAAAGCACAGCGAGACTCAAGCTTTTCTTGTTTTGTCCTGTTCAAAATGAGCAAACAGTTATTCACTGTTATTTTCCTGGTCTTTCGAACAAACCCAGCTGGCATTTTAACGTGGAGTCAGCGTTGAATCAACGTCAGCTGCGTCAGGTCTCAGTGTTGGATAACCGTTGGATTTTGTTTCGATTTTGCAAATCTAATCAACGTTGAAATAGCAACGTCATTCCAACGTTGATTTGACCTACAACTCAAATTTATTTATATTTCTATGTTGAATCCATAGTTAGTTAACAACACCATTTCAACCATTTGGTATTCAACGTTGTTTTGACGTTGAATGAATGTTTTTTCATAAACTGACACGATTTCAGCCACATTTAAACATTTAAGTTGGTCGAATGCCAGCTGGGAAACCTCGGAGTAGGACTTCTTGAGATTAAGTCACTATTTTTGAAAAACTGACACATTCTGAGGGCTCGTGGCCACTAAGGTTGTGGCTTTTTAAGGCCTGAACTGACTGCTTTGGCTAATCGAATTCTGCCGCACCTCGGTCGGAATGTTTATCTGAGCTGAATGAAGCCGCTTCAATTGCTTGTCACTGCATGAAATAATTTTCTTAGTCTTAACTGACAAACCAGACTTAAATGGCAACAAAATTAAGGAGAAATGCCATTTCA
Organism: Rhabdalestes septentrionalis; assembly: GCA_037832545.1. Taxonomy (NCBI): domain Eukaryota; kingdom Metazoa; phylum Chordata; class Actinopteri; order Characiformes; family Alestidae; genus Rhabdalestes; species Rhabdalestes septentrionalis. The sequence goes on from JBBMFX010055541.1 coordinate 7,006, forward strand.
GCCTCCTCTCGTTATGATTTCAGAACTGAAAGAGAGGGAGAAAGTGCACGTTCCTGTTTACTTCACTAAAAACATTTATTTCTATATTATATGCATCTTTTCTGTAATGACACATGAATATTATCGGACGTTCATGGTGTCACCAATGGTGTTTTCCACTCTGCACAAAGTACTAGAACCATTTGAACCACTTGAAACAACTTTGGTCCAGTCAGATCTAATGTCTGAATGAAATGTTTGGATCTCTTGTTTAATTGTAAATCCCAGCTGAACTGGAAGAGGGGATTGTGGGAATGAGGGGGAGGGCACCTTTTAATCAAAACTGCATAGACAGTTTAGAAATTAGTTGTTTTCCCAGTTCTTCTTGCAATGGTGCATGTACTGTGTTTAAATCAATTTGACCATATTGTGGTGGACCGAGTCTCCCAGGATTTTTGGGGTTACTTGTACCTGCTTAAGTTTCTTGTACCTAAGATAGAATAACTAATGAAGACTTTTCAGAGCTCACTAATGGGTCAGACAGAAGCCTTGTTGAGCTTTAGATGTCTATTGGTTCTACTAAAGCCCTCTCGCATTCACATCATACATCTGTATACAAGACTGAACCAGTTCAGATAAGGAGGGACTCTGATTTAAGTGAATTTGCAGGTACGTTGCTAAGAATTTCAATGCCTTTATTGACATGGCTATTGATTAAAAGTATAAAAGCATCACAGCTGTGTTTTAGCATTGGTTTCGTGCCAAGAAACTTGGCGCAGGTGTTACAGGATACAAATATACGAATATCTGATCTGCCACAAAACTGTTTCAATTTTAGTTTAGACAGCAATGCTGTTACTTGTAGCTTAACTTTGCTTTATTACGAACTTTTCAGACCTCACTAATGGGGCAGACTGAAGCCTTGCTGAGATCTCGATGTTTGGCTGAGTGTAGCGCAGAGTTTCAGCTACAAATTTATGCAAACTAGCCAACAGGATGGTTAATTAACTAAACAGGACACTTTAGAATGGTGGTGGTCCCTGATGTCTCGTAAGAAAATGGAAAATGAACTGGATCTTTGATTGAAAACACTCCAAGTGTTAGACCCACATCAAATTTTTGCTCTCGTGTCGAATGGTGATGGGAAGTTCGGATCATTTTACCGACTTGGACCTTTGAGTCTCGTTCAGCAAATTGAACGAATATTTTTTTGATTCGTCTCGTTCATTTTGTTTATTTTAGCAAATATAATTAAAATGTTAGGTGTTACTTCCCTAACATACCTGCTGCTCACACACACGCTGATCATACCGCAAACAAGACAAAACTATAATGCTTTAATGAGCAGAAAAGTTTAATTCATTGTTTACCTGTGTCTTTAGTCTATGATTCGCTCTCCTCGCCTCTTATCTGACAAGTTTTCAGGTTTGAGTCGTTCGTTCATCACCTGACGGCCCGATTAGCGAAACAATGCAGGCTGAGCCAGAAAATAACTCAATAATTCCACAGAAACTATAGGATGTAGCGCAAATGTGCGACTGAACGAATCACTCATACGAGACAACTCGTTGTTCTCGAGTCACATTAAAGTGAACGAATGACCCATCACTAATGGCAGCATCATTTACATAAGGCACTTTTCCATAGTCATGCAAGAACCGTGCTGTACCTAAACTGTACTGTAAACCTGCATGTCAGCCTGGTAACAGTGTTACTTATATGTTAGCAGCACAATTCCCACCCTAAAGGTTAAGGTTGGTCATCTTCCCAAAACTGTGTCCAGTGGAAAGTTGTTATTTTTTGTCAGAGCTGCTTTTGTTATTGTGGTTATTTATTATTTATAGTCTTGTTATTTTTATATTTATTTTCTCAGTGTATTCTCTCAGCTAACTTGTTAGTGATGGCCTGGAACACCCTCTCATTGCTCACAGTCGTAATTATTTTGTTAGAGTCATAGAATATTCCCACTGAAATGTATCTTTCACCCAAACAGATCGTGCTTCTTATACTTCATCAGTTTCCCGGTTCAGGGTTATCGGCAGGCGTGTCCTCTCGTTGTCCAGAGGTCGTGTCAGTGTCAATCTCCCAGCCTCGTCCATTTCCCAGGATTTCACCTTTTTTATCATCCTTGCCTTCCTTGGGCCTGTAGGTTCTCGCCTCTTTCCGCATCTATCAGCGTGTTCCTCTGTTTATGTTTATGTTCCCCTGCACCACCTTTGCTGCACCCTGGTCTGGAGCCCTGCCCTCTGATTCTTCCCAGCTGGTTTTTGTTTAAGTTCCCTCATACCTGTAACTCCCTATCAGCCGTGTCCTTTGCATTCATGTCTTTCTCCACTGTGTGTTCCAGCATGCTTTCTGGCTCTTGTTCTCATTCTGTGTCCCGTGTAGTGTTTATTTCGTGAGTTTTTCACTATTGGTTCTACTGAATCCCTCTCGCATTCGCATCCTGCCCCGTCTCCGTCCACATCACACCTTTGTACACAAGACTGAGCCAGTTCAGATAATAAGGGACTCTGAATTAAGTGAATTTGCAGGTACGTTTCGAAGAATTTAAATGCCTTTATAGACACATGGCTATTGATTAAAAGTAGAAAAGCATCACAGCTGTGTTTTAGCATTGGTTTCCTGCCAAGAAACTTGGCGCAGGTGTTACAGGATACAAATATCCGTATATCTGATCTGCCACAAAACCCTTTTAACTTTACTTTAGACTGCAGTGCTGTTACTTGTAGCTTAACTTTGCTTTATTACGAACGAACTACTGACACACAGCATGTATAGACAGACCCAGAGTTTGCCTCTTATTACAATCCACAGCATACTTGTCTAGCTGATATCTAACATTATCAGAGGTCGTAAAATCTGCTAGTATCCCTTTAACTGCTGGGATATTAATGGTATTTTAGCACTAGTATGTAGTGTTAGTATGTATCTAATGGTAGGTTAGATATAGGCAATTGCACCTTTTGCCTTTCCAAATTGTAAAACACATTCCAGATCTGAAGCTTGGTATAAACATTAACATTTTGTACCTTTGGTTTAGCAGTTTTGGAGATATTTCGATTTCTATTTACAGATAGTTGAAGCCCTGATGTTGCACATCATGTGTGAATGTGTTCAGTATCAAGCACTGGCTTCCCTTTACCAGGCACTGGATGCATTTTCCATTTCAACTGTTCAAGTTTAAATAGTCCTAATATTGGCAAAGTGATTTGCTTGATTTAAGTCTTTATTTCTTTTTCATTCAAGTACAAAAGTCCTGATTATGAATTATGCTTCCAATTCCTGTTCTTAAGTCTGATGTTGCCATATTAAAATATATATTTACATTTGCAGACACCTGAAACTACATTGTCTGTATAAAATAATATAATTAATTTAATCCTTTCATTTTCATCCATGCTTGAATGTCTTGGCTGTACATTAACAGCACCTATTCCTGAGCTACACATACGAAAGTAAGAGTTTTCAGATGTTAGGTTCTGGTGTTCTTTAGCATTTGAAACTGAAACACTCCGTATTACTTCAGTAAGAATGGCCACGTTAAACCACTGTGTGCTGATATATGTGAATACATTTGTTTTTGGAACGTCACAAAAACAATGTATCCAAATTAGGCCATTGTTTCTGCTTTGTTTGCATATGTGGGCTGTTTGGGCCGGTGAGTGTGTGTGATATTGTAAAACTTAAACATGTTCACGCTGTCAGAATGAAAAGAACAAAACTACACTTTGCTCTGCATTCACACACTGCAAGACTGGCAAAAAAAAATAAAAAATACACAAGAGAAAACCACTCAAAGGCCTCCTGGGAATGGGATGTGTGTCTTATACACTTGGGCATAGAGTATAAAAATAAATCAATAATTAAATAAACAACAGAATAAAACTCTTCGTCCCTTGTGAACGTCAAAGGTTATTTAAAATAGCCTGAATGAGACAAGACTCAGAGGGACTAGGAACGATTCTCCAGAATATCCAAAATCAGAGAGAGAGAGAGAGAGAGAGAGAGAGAGAGAGAGAGAGAGAGAGAGAGAGAGAGAGAGAGAGAGAGAG
>JBBMFX010055562.1:0-11039 GCA_037832545.1 Rhabdalestes septentrionalis
CTTACTTTTAGCCATTATTTGGGTAGCGCACACATTCTGAATGCCTTCGGCAGAATTCAAATGAGCCATTTTAATCTTGATTAATCTAGATTCATTCCAAGATTGCAGTGCAATTAATCTATATTAGAAAAATTAATCTATGCCCACCTCTATTAATTACGTAGCTAATTACATAGTTATTAATAGAATCAGAATCAGAATCAGAATACTTTATTAAGCCTGGAGGAAATTGTTTGAGACTTATGTTATTAACTGAAATGTTGCTTAGTATCGAAAAATTCTTTGCCATTCAAAACTAAATTTGAGTTGCTGATTCCTCAGTCTGATCATCAAATATTTCAACACTGGTTCTCCATTCGGTTCTTAAAGACATGAGTCAGCAGTCGTGTACCAGGCTGTTACAGATCCAGTGTTCCAGCTGTGGCCACTTTTACACAGTCGGTGTAATGAGCTCAATCATGGTCTCCAGAGTTCCATCTACAGCGTCCAGTTTCCACTCATAAACCCGATTACCATGCCAGTATCGTGCCAAGCCACCAATCAAACAATCCCAGCTCTGTTATCTCAGCCCTGCTGCCCGGGTAACATGTCCCTCTGCCAAAATTCTACCCCCCCATAATCTGGGGAGGTCTTTCCTCAGACCACTCTGACAGTTCTTCACCACCGCAGACCAAGAGGAACAAAAGGCTGAACATGAGGGCGAACTGCATGTGGACCTGCAGCTGGACAGCAGGAGATATTCTCAGTAGCGATCTTCATCACCACATCAACACGGCCAGGTTCTAATATTTTAATACAACACTTTTACATAAAACGTTTTTTAAAAATCTAACATAGCTATCAATTTATCTGTCTGTCTGTCTTTTCATGTATCTATCAAACTGCATGTTCATCTATCTATTCAGTTCAGTTCACATTCTGTATTGTAACACAATAAACTCATAAACCAGAATTCTATGAAAATGCACCCAGAATGTAGCTCCTGCTGGGTTCATGGGTTCTAGATACAATATGTTAAATTAGGTGGAACAGTTTGGGGATGTCTAAGGTCAGAGTGTCTCACTCTGAATTAAATAAATCCATAAATTATCTCCATGTTTCAGGTACTGAATGATCTATCATTTGGATAAAAATCACCCTAATGTTTATTACAGGATAAAATAGTAAAATTTTTCAGCAACACGTTGCGGGTCTGAGGTCCAGTGACGTGGCCAAGTTCAGTCAGGACTGTGTGTGAGGAGTGTGTGAGGAGTGTGTACGTGGACTAAAGGAAAGAAAATGGGGGGCTAATTAAACTTCAAAGACAGGAGAGTGTCTCTTTAAATGCATCACACAGTTAGCACACGCACACACACACACAGCTATTTAAACACTGCAGTTAATTATTTCTGAGCACATGCTCATTCAGCACAGTCAACAGTCAGAGGCGATCCTAAGGTCTGTTGGGGCCCCAAGCAAAACTTCACTGGGAGGCCCCCCCTCTAACCATTTTATTACCGTAGTTTAAAGTTTCGGCTCTCATTCGCCATCTAGTGGCTTGATGGCCCCAAGCAGCTGCCTGCCCTGCGTGCTGACAAGATGCGCCTCTGTCAACAGTAAGTAAGTGAATTTTTATTTCTATTGCGATTTAAAACAACCTCAATTGACCAAATGCTTTACATCCAGTGCATATACTGTATAAGCATTTAGAGAGAATACAGCAACATATAGACAGTTCATGAAGCAAGAGATGGTTAGTCTCAGTGTTCTATTTGGAGTGTGAGGGAATAAGAGATCAGTCAGATAAGAAAGTGCCAATCCATGGAGGCTCTTAAAAACCAACAATAAAATTTGTACTGAATTCTAAAATGTGCAGGAAGCCAATGCAGCTTGACCAGAACTGGTGTGATGTGGTTGCATCATTTGGATCCGGTTAAAATATAAGCCGCAACATTTTGAGCCATTTGCTGGCGACAGTGTAGAAATTGATCTAGGCCAAAGTACAGGGAACTGCAGTAAAATCTACTCTAGATGTGACAAAGGCATGGATGACCGCAAAGCCCAGGGGTGGCAAGTATGCCTTCACCTTAGCCAACATCCTCAACTGAAAAAAGCCAGTCCTCACAACTGAATGAATCTGTGACTCTCGATTAAATTTTTAGCAAATATAAAACCAAGCTGCTGGGTGGCAGGAGGAGCCTAGTGGGTCAATGGCACTGTCATATCCATCCAGCAGAGAAGGCTGCTGTCGCATCGTGATGCTTTTCTACCAAGAAACCAGGCGTCCATCGTTCCTTGTTTTTCTTTATTTCTAAAATATACAACAGAAAGCAGGCTCGAGGGCCTCACGACTTAAAACATAATGAAAAGCTGAAACTGGTTCAGGGCATGACCCAAAACACCAATAAAGGCAACGGTGGACCGACAACCCCTGTCGGGCCCAGCCCACTTAAATATACAAACTAAACAGAAACTACCCACTCCCTGATTACACCGGCAAGTGATCCTTTTAATCCCCTGATCAGAAGCTGGTGCAACCTAAAAGAACTAACCCCTAGTGGTCACCTACATATTTACCCAGTGACGGAACAACTGCACAAATACAATGCAAATGCAATGCAAATACAAATAAATGTGATTTTTACTGAGCTGAAACTCATAAAATAAACAGTAAAACTATGCTTTTTTGCTGGTGGATTTTAGCCATGCTGTAAAGGGCACTGATTCAAATCTACATTTGATTGTGGGAAAATAAGCTCTCTGGCCTGACAATGTTAATTTAATCCTAAATGAAAATGTAGATCAGATGTGTGTATGCTCTCACCTGGAAGGCGTGGCTGGCGAAGCCCAGTCCGAGCTGCCTGCAGACCACCATGGCCTCCATCATCCCCCAGCTCTCACTGCACACCGTCCCCCAAACCAGAGAACCATTCCGCTCCGCCAGAACCTCCAAACGGCCCTCATATGGGTTCCGGCCACCGACCAGACGCAACTGCAGGGCAGGAGCACAAAGTATAATAAAGACAATAAACATACAGAAATATAAGTACAATAATACTATTAACATTCATTTGGTGGTTTCTTTGGGGTTCGAACAGTGGGGATTGCAGAGTATCTTTGTCGTTTATATCATTATTATTATCTGTAATATCACTACTTAGGTCACTATTCAATGTAATAATGGACTTGGCATAGTGAATGACTTCAAACCATGATTTGTGAAATGTGTTGCTTTTTAAGGCAATTTGAGGCCATATCTTAACTCTTCTGGGTGAAGAGTGTGTCTGAAGTTTTGTGATGAGCAGAGAGTTTGCTCAGATTCTCTTTTATCCCCAGCCAACTTAAAAACAAAATAAAGAATGGTGTTTATTTTTTAGCCCTAATGAAACTAAAGTGTGTCAGTTTGAGAGTGACAGCTGGTTTTGCTGGATGGCAGCATTTCTCTGCACTGGGGCAGCTGGTGGCCTACTGGTTAAGGAGTTCAACCTGAAGTCAGAAGTTTGTAGGTTTCAATCCCATGATCAAGTTCATCAGTTGCCATTTATTTGAAGCAGCTCCTGCTTCACTTGGTGAATGGGTTAATGGCAGAGAAATAATTTTACATTGTTCACATTGTATTCTTTGGTGTGTTCATGCATTACTATAAGGGGCCACTTTACTTTACTTTACTTAACTTTTAAACTCATTCTGTCAGTTCCAGCTGCACCTGAGCCAGCTGTGGGGGTCACCTGGTCAAGCTGGAAAAGAGTGACAGGGAGCAGGTAGAGTGTGTGCTAAATGTTTACTGGGGAATGTTTTGGTTCACTAACCCTGTTCTGGAAGCCCATGGCGGGAATGTTGCAGCGGACGGCGGCATCCTCCTCATGGCTACAGCCCAGAGCCTCTTTGTTGAAAAAGCACGCGGTCAAAGACTTCTCAAAACCAGAACACTCCACCTCATTCGTGTGGACTGGACCCATTCCTACACACAAACACACACACACACACACACACACACACACACACACAAATACAGAGGCAGAGAGAAAGAGAGAGAATGCATATAGATACATATAAAGACATTCTTATGTATTGATACATCAATATGTCCAGTGTTATATCTTCTTATATTTCTGTAACTTTGAAGTTTTGTTATTTTTTTATTTCTGTAACTGGGAAGTTTTGTTCTAAAGTCATCTATCTTCTCATGAATTATTCAGCATTCACTCTTAACTATGCAGTATCCACTCAACTATTCAGGGTATACTACTAATTATTCTAATTTTAGTATGACTTATTCACATCTAATATAAAATGTGCAAGCTGTAGTTGTAGTGGTGTTAGGGTGTTTATTGTCAGATGTGAGAGCTGAGAAGGTGTTTTTGTCAGTGAGGTTTGAAAGAAAGAATTGAAGGCCGTGAGTAAAGTTCTCCAGTGCGGTGCAGTTGGTCACCTGAGGGTTATAGAAAAACAGAATAAAGATCCGTTTTAATCTGGTCTTGGTGAGTTTGGGGTTGGGACCCTCTGCCTGAACATTTACTCTTCAAACTATTAATAAAGACACTCTGCGGTAAAGTAGCCCTCAGTTTCCAAATGGGGCCTTCAAGGGGAGAATTGCAGACCCAAGAACATCCAGCCCACAGTTCTTCAAAGAACTATTTATGCAGTGTCCCTGAAACATTTATCCCATTTAGGAACCTTCATTTTAAGAGTGCGTGCACAAAGTAACCTCCAAAATTAAAGCAGACAAATATTTGGTTTGAAATGTAGCTCCCCGCTTTAAGAAGTCAGGAGCATTTCTTCTGAAATCAGGAGAATTAATAGAGAATTTTCTGCACTAATAGCTGGAAGATCCTCCTATTGGTCAGGTGTCTAAACACCTGAGGCAGCTGGACTCACTCAGTAGAAGAGCCGTCAAGACAGAGTGTTCTTCAGTCCTGTTGGAAAAATATTTCAGGTGGTTTCTCACTTAGAGAACACTGAGAGTGTCTAAAAGATAAATTAGGGCTCCTGAAGGTCCTAAAATAGAAGATGGTGAGGGTTTGTGTATTGTGTTTTGATCCCACATGTTTTCTTTCATAGCTCTGACATCTCTACTGTTATTATGAAACATTTCAAACAGTAAAAAAACAAGATATGTGTGTTTTTAAGCAGCTCTGAAAGCTGAAGCCCCTGCAGAGCCCAGCCGAGCAAAACTGTGATAAATCACTCGGAAAGGTTCTCTTGCTGGAAGAGGAATGTTCTCTCATGAGTGCTCTCCCACTGGGAGCTTAGAACTTGTTTTACCCCAGGTTTCTACCTGGCTTTTTAAAAACTTGTTTTTTAGTTTGATTGACCCTAATCCTTTTCTGAGATTAAAGAGCTCAATTTAATGTGTAATATTCTTTATCACTCTAAGAAAACATGGGCAGGGCAAAAATGCTGTTTCCCTTTAAGCTTAAGAAAGGGACTGTGTGTGTGAGTATGTGTTTGTGTGTATGCATGTGTGTATGTGTTTGTGTGTGTGTGTGTGTGTGTGTGTGTGTGTGTTTGTGTTTGTTTGTATGTGTTTGTGCATTTGTGTTTGTGTGCATGTGTTTTTGTGTGTGCATGTGTGTGTATGCATTTGTGTTTTTGTGTGTGTATGCATTTGTGTGTGTGTATGTGTTTGTGCATTTGTGTGTGTGTTTTTGTGTATGTACGTGTGTGCATGCATTTGTGTGTGTGTGTGTGTTTGTGTTCATGTGTTTGTGTGTGTATGTGTGTGTGTGTCCATGTGTGTATTTGTGTGTGATATAGACCCACCCTGCCCCAGCCGTGCTCCAGTCAGAGCCTCCTTGGCTGAGCCGAATCCCAGTTCTCTGCACACCACAGTTGCTGCCTTCAGGTCCCAGTTATCGTGACACACTGTCCCCCACACTCCATTCTTCAGCACCTCCACCCGCCCCTCACCCAGGTTCCCACCGCCTCGCAGACGAACCAGGGGTTGCTGAGGAAAAGAAAAAATGTTTTCAGGACCTTCACACCAACAACAACTCAGTTATGACTCTTTCACCTCCCCATCTCTCAGTATAGCTCTCCTCTCAGTCTAGGTGTGTAGGATGGTCCTCCCCTTCCCTCCATCACTCTGTATAACTGTCCTCTCTCTCTGAGTGTGAATTACCCCTCAACAATTGGGGGTCCTGCCTTCAAAACAGTTTGGTCCTCCCCCTCCCCCATCACTTCCCGTTTAACTGTCCTCTCCCTCTGGGTGGTTAGGGTTGTCCTCCTGGCCTGGCTCGTATCCAGAACTAACTGAAACCTGTTTCTGCAGCTCTACAGCTGGTGACATATCTAGAACTGACTGAAACATGGTTACACATCTGTAGAGTGGGTGTTATATTTATAACTGGCTGATCTCTGCATTACAGTCATTTAACTGAAATAAATCCTGTTATTCTGTATAAAATCTTTTTCTCAGCTTAATTAAAGAATGATCTCAGAACAGTGAGGCATGAAGGCTTTGGCTTCACGGGGCTGATGAACCCTGTTTTAAGCTGTTTATTCATGGTTCGACGTGCAGAGTCGTTCCAGATGACGGTTTCTGGCTGAAAGACCCATCAGTCCTCACATTGAATAAACATCCAGCACTCATCAGCTCACCTTATAAACACCCAATCTGAGCCTTTGCTCACGGGTTCCCCATCCTCACAGGCCTCCACCTCTTACATAACCTGCACTTTCCAGACAAGCCTGGCACAGGGGCGATATACGGTGTGTTCCTGCACCACTCGCCAAGATGTACGGGAACTGCTGTATGGGAACCACTCTATAGGAACCACTGTTTTAGGACGGCTGTACACGAATTGCTGTATGGGAGCCACTGTATGGGAACTGGTTTATGGGAACTGCTGTATGAGAACCGAAATATGGGAGCTGCTGTATGGGACCCGGTGTATGGGAACCACTGCATGGGAGCTACTGTATGGGAACCGGTGTATGGGAACTGCTGTATGGGAACCATTGTATGGAAACTGGCATATGGGAACTGCTTTATGTGAACAGCTGAATGGGAACCACTGTATTGGAACTGCTGACCAGGAATCCCTGTTTAGGAACCGCTGTATGAGAACTGCTGTATGGAAACCACTACAATGGAACCAATGTATAGTGACTGCTGTATGTAAACTGTTGTATGGGAACTGCTGAATAGAAGCCAATGTATGGGAACTGCTGTATGGGAACCATTCCCAGATTCTCTGGAGTAAAATGTAGAGATGATTCATGGTGAAACTGATGAATGAACTTCAGGCTCCTATCTGGACTTTGTAAGATGTTTTGCAGATGCAGGCTGACAGTGGAGAGTCTGACAGTTGTGTGGGATAAAATGTCAACTGAAGATAGTTCAGCTAAAACCACAGAGTCCACTTTAAGCCAGTTTCTCCAGGTGTTCCAGACGGAAACACGTGTTCCGCCCAGTCAACTTTATTTATAAAGCACTTTAACAACAGCAACCACTGACCAAAGTGCAGAGCATAGGAAAATAATTCATTACAAACTAAAAGTAATAATAACAATTAAACAAGAATAAAAGTTATGGTTATTAAAAAATAATATTTGACCATTACTTTTATTAGTGTTTAATTTTTATTATTATTTTAAGTTTTTAATGCATTATTTTCCTATGCGCAGCACTTTGGGCAACTTTGGGCAGTGGTTGCTGTTGTTGAAGTGCTGTTGTTAAAACATGAATAAATGTCAACCACAATAAACATGAATATAAACAATACAATCAAAATAAATTCAACATCTCAAACTGAGTTGAATGCCTAGCAGAAAAGGTGGGTTTTAAGGGCAGATTAAAAAATTGCCAGTGAGGAAGCCAGTCTAATTTGTACCAGCAATGAATTCAGTTTGGGAACCACAAAGGCAAAATCCCTATCGTTACACTGTTTCCTGGGCGCTTCCAGAAGTAACTGACCAACTGATCTTAGCGGCCAGGTGGAGAGTGAAAGAGCAGCAGCTCAGAGAGGTAGGGCGGGGCAAGACCATTTAAAGGGGACCTATATTGCAAAACTCACTTTTGTTATAAAAGATCTATGTGCTATACAAAATATTTATGAAGTTCTTTGCACAATATCATAGTCACATAAAGAGATATCACCAGCTTATGGGAACCACTGCACACAGTGAAGTTCTTGTGCAAAGAACTTCACAGTTACATGCCTGTTTAGAAGGAGGGCCCCTTGTTAATTCCCAGTTGGCCTTTGCTTAGAGTTTGAATAGAACCGCCCTTCACCTGTTGAGACCCCAAACTACTAGACGAGTGAAGATCTGCTATTTTGTCCGCTAGTTTTACAAGTAAGGATGAACACCATGAACACCACAGTGGGAGCAGTGTGTGGGGTCGGTACTTTGCTCAGTGTCTAGCGGTCTTGGGGATCAAACCCATGACTTTCTGATCGCAGGCGAGTGCCTAACCAGTCAGAAACCACTTGCTCCATTCATGAAGATGTTTGTTCAGGTAGCTCCTCTTCATCGTGCTCTGGGTCCGACTCGGGGTCAAACATATATGGCTGGATAACGCCTCTGTTGTCTGCCATTTTCACGTCTGTTCAAGGTGCAGCGTAAGGGGGGACATGGGTGGGGTGGGTGGGGCATAGGTCTGGTGGGGCGTGGCCAGCAACCGCTTATTTGCATTTAACAAACAGAGCCCTAAAACCGCGTACTTTGAACATGAGCCAAACTGTGAAGAATAAAGAAGGTGATATCTCTCTATGAGAGAGTGATTTTGTTCAAATAACTTCATTAACATTGTATAGTCCCTAGACCTATTTTTTAAAGTGAATTTTGAATATTGGGTCCACTTTAAGGAATTTAATATGCTCTTTCTTCCGTGTGCCGGTTAAAAGTTGTGTGGCAGCATTTTGCACCAACTGAAGATAAGACAGGGAGGACTGTCCAGTCTAAAATCATTGTCTATCCAGATTTGTGACATTGTCTATCCAGATCTTTGACAATGCCAAAAGGAGAAGACCCTCCAGTGCCACCAGGAAAAAAACTATCACCTCCGTCTACTTTATATTAAAATTTTGGAGCCAACCTAGCTTTAAATTCCTCAAGACGCTGAACTAAATTTTGTCTGGAGTAGGTATCCTTGCATTTTAGGGGTATATGAACCTGAGTATCATCTGCATAACAATGGAAAGCAAATTTATGCTTTCTAAAAATAGAGCCAAGTGGCAGAAATTCCAAAGAAAATAGCAGAGGCCCAAGTATAGAACCCTGTGTAACCCCTACATGGCAGTGAAGTAGAAAAGGATCTAAAATCCTTTAGCCTAACACAAAATGTTTTCTGAGCCAGGTGTGATTTGAACAACATCATGAATGCCTACACGATGCTCGAGACGAGATAATGAAATATTAGGATCCACTGTGTTGAAGGCTGCTGTTAAATCTAGGAGAACTAGGGTCACACTGTCCCCTGAATCTGTAGTCAGAAAGATGTCATGAATAAACCCGCAGTAGCTTAGATTCAGTGCTAAGAAGAGATTTTAAAACCAGATTGCAAAATTACATGCAGATCACTTTCACCTAAAACAGCTTTCAATTGGCTTCATACAATTTGCTCCAAAACCTTTGAGAGAAATCGAAGTTTGGAAATAGGTCTAAAGTTGGAAAGCACAGTGGGATGAATGGTTTTATTATCGCATGTTTATACCTTTTAGGAACCACCGTTCTCTACCCGTCCTGCCAAAGGACAGGCAAGGAAGCACTTGCTCACAGTTTGGTGTGGGTTGTGCATGTACTGTGAGTGACCATAAATACCTAACAGAGGGATATTTTACAGTTTAGTATATTTTTAGTCTAGTAATTGTCCAGGACTAGTCTTAGTCCCTAACTGGGAAACCAGTTCATGTAATTTACCTGTGGGCCAATGTTTGCCATAGTGCCCCCATGTGTGTTTGTATGTGAGTGTGTGTCTACCTCAGGTCTGTAGGCCTTCCTGAACCCGGCCGAGACAGTGGGGGCGAAAGCTCGGCCTGGAACACAGCTGACCACCGCCGGCATCCCTCGAGCGCAAGTACTGTTCCCCAGCATCTTCACTGTTCCACCCATTCTGCAGAAGGACAGGTGGGCCTCGTTTCCAGTGCAGTTCACAGAGAACCCCCAGTAATTTTTCTTCCTGCGCTGAGACAGCAATCTGAAGGAGAAGCAGAAGCAACCTGATAGAACAATTCCAGATTAACGAATAATTCAAAATAAGACTCCTAAACTGTACTGGGCTCATTTTGAGATTCTGACCATTTTCTCCCACCTCTTAAACTCTGCTCCTGAAAAAGAGTCTCCTCTAATCTCCCAAGCCCAGTTTAAGATCTTAAAATGGAATTTCCTGTCTCTCGCTGCTCTGATCTTTATTCTACTGCTATGATACTTTATTCGACTAATCATTCAGATAAACCAGAAAAAACTAAAGAAAATATGGTCGTCTCAAAAATGAAAACTGAGAGGCTGATGAGAGTAGCAGAAGAACCTCTGTCTTGTTTTCCTTTGCTCCTTATTTCCCCTGGTGGGTGTTTAGAAAAAATAAGTCAGATCTTATTAATCTCCACATAAGAAGATGATTTATTCCTGATCAGACAAAGATTGGCAGAAGAATCTTTCGAAGGAAGGTCACCATGTTCACTCCCACTGATCTGAGAACATCATGAGGAAACGGTTTTGTTCACTGGTCTGTGGTTCCTCTGAACTTGGAGATGTTTATCTGCTGCGGATCTGAGAGCAGACTGTGCCCAAAGCAAGGAACTTATCTTATAGACAAATGTGGCACAAAGCAGATTTATTTCTCTTATATTTGAACCAATAACACAATAAACCAAACATAACAGAAAAGTAGTCTTTCAAAGATACAAATGTGTACAGCATCCCCTCACCACCATCATCAAATCCCCCCTGCAACCACAAATGTAGACACTCAGTAAAGACAGTGTCTGAAGTTAGCTTCTCTATTTTTAGTGCTGAAAAATCCCACCAATTAGCTTTAGGCTTAAATCATCACACACACACACACACACACACACACACACACACACACACACACACACACACACACACACACACAC
>JBBMFX010055600.1:0-11038 GCA_037832545.1 Rhabdalestes septentrionalis
CACACACACACACACAAACACACACAGTTAATGCTCCAAGCCCTATGAAATGACTTACTGGTATGGAATGAAGACTTGGCTGTGAGACAGTGAGAGACAGGACATGGAATGGTGGAGTGATTACAGGAACATGCAGAAGTGACATGAAAGGAGAAAGGCACAGTGCATGGGGTGATGACAACAACAGCATGAGGGTTTAATAGAGGCAGTTCAACAGAGTGGCGATGTTTATACATTTGTATGCAGTCTGCATGTCCTCTAAGTGGAAATAAGACTATATCCTCTACAAGAGGACACAGGTCTGCACATTTTAATGCACAATTAATATTAATCTTGGAAAATACAACTTTAAATGTGACCTGTGCAATAGTTATGGTTTAATTTATATTTGCTTTTTTCCAATATGTTATAAAGCAATAAGACTTGTAGAAAAATTCCACATTTAGATAATCTGAGAATTTGTTTTGACGTATTTCTTTTACTTAGAAACTGAAAGTTGATCAACTTTGTGGTCAAACACAGTGAGTCCAAGTGTGATATTGTTAGTGGTGTTATGATTTACTGCATCTCTATACCAGCAATAATGACATCATGAATTACGGAATACCGGAACCTACCTTCTGCCAAATAGTCATTATGCCACAGTCCACATATGTTGAACTCCAACAAAAACCTAAAAGCAGCAAAGTCAAATGGTCAGTTGGGAAAAACAGCCGTAGCACCCAACAGAAAAATGAGGACATAGAGGAAGGACTTACAGCAGCATGTTTGAGAAGAGCCACTTGACAGCTGCCATCAGGCCATAGAAAGGCTGCAGAGTGAATCGTTAAGACATTAACTGGTGAAATGGTTTGCCAAGACAGCCTTGACTGCAAATGACACTAAAGAAAAAAGCATGTCTGTGTGTATTCGGATCTAAGCTAGACTTCTTTAGAGTTCAGGTAGAGCCTAATAGTGCTGATGCAGAGTGAATATACTACAGGATCATCAGAAGTGTATCTA
Source organism: Rhabdalestes septentrionalis (assembly GCA_037832545.1). Taxonomy (NCBI): domain Eukaryota; kingdom Metazoa; phylum Chordata; class Actinopteri; order Characiformes; family Alestidae; genus Rhabdalestes; species Rhabdalestes septentrionalis. The sequence continues at coordinate 1,003 of JBBMFX010055600.1, forward strand.
CTGTTATGAATATCTAATGAAGCATGAGTGGGTTCTCCGGAGCGTGGACCTACGCTGAGCAGGGGCCTGGCTCCGCTGGAGTGATGATGGCTGTTCTTGCACATGGCCTGGTAGTCATACAGAGTAATCCTGTGGACAGAAACATTGAAAACATTGAAAATTATTGGTGCTATTGAATTTTAGAGTATCCATTTTGTAGCAAATATTAGGAGATTTTTCTTAGTTGTGTTTTTGAACAAGAATTTGCTGTATTATGGAAATAATCTGTCATTTAGTGCAGCTCATCCTCCAACAAATTTCACATAAAGTAATAAAAACCAGCCTCTTTTGAATTCCTCATGGCAGTGATGTCACAACCATGAACACACTACATATGACCAACCATTCAGTCTACAGTAGTCTAGCCTGTCCATTCAGATCACAGTGATAAAAGGTATCGCTACCATAGACTGTCTGTAGAAGAATTATTGGAGGTCATTCGAAATTCGAAATGTATTTGATATATAATACAGACTTCTACATAAAATTTAGAGGTTTCCTTTGTACATTTTTGAATAGGTTGTGCCTCTTTTCACTTGTGAAAGGGTCTGCAAATCAAAACATGGCACAGACACCAATTCAATTTAATATCTAAATTCAATCATTTGGATCCAGAAGGTGCAAACAATACAAACAAATGGGTCTTTTAATGCCCAGAAAATAAAAATAAAATACATAGAATGGCAATCACTTTTTAAACAAGCCGGATTTAAGGAGTTGGGCCATCACTGAGCCGTCTATTTCTCCAAAGAACCTCCCAACCTGCGGATGAAGGAGAACACAAATCATAACCATAGTAGCATTTGAGGAGTGGGTGTCTGCATGTGTGCACATAAAACCATAAATGACGGTTAATCTGCCACCACCGCTTCAGTCTGATTACACAGCGATTATGCGCTGAGTGATTATCTACGCATTACGTGCTGATTCGACTGTGGGACTGCAGGGTACAACCTTTAATGAGAGTCAGATGCATTTAGCAAATCCAGCCCAGGTGTGTATACAGATGTGTGGCTGCTGAGCTTGGGCTCAGCGAACGCCAGAACACTGAAACAGACCTGCATGGAGCTTATACCTGCGGTAGCAGAAAAAGTCCAAGTTCTTTTTCATGGCTGAGTAAACTTTACTACACATACGATTTTATTCATGCTTAACCTATTTCAGTACCACATGCACCCATACACACAGACACATACACACACACACACACACACACAGTAATGCGCTCTGCTACAGATGTGCTAACAGATGTTTAAATCCCACACTGCTGCCCCGACCGCGCCACATCTATCTGGGATTATGCTCCATAAGTGTGCAGTAATCCCGCGTTTACCATAGATACATTACATACATTGACATTCCATACATCATGGACCTTCAGCACATTATAATTTATGTTTAAAATATTATATTTCCTAAAAACAAGTCAGTCTAGATTAAAATATTTAGCATCGTCAACACAACATTCAATATTGTTTCATCTGATCAAATCAAAATAATGTAGCTGGATAAATGGATCATGGTCAAAAACAGTGGATCATAAATGTGTCTTTCTAAACATGAGGTGCTTCTGACTCACATCTCCTCTCTCTTTGGATACCACTATGAAGCCATTGTTGTCCACCAGGTAGCAATTAATATCCTGTGAATATTAAAATATTTGAACAGTTATTTCTCCTCTGATCAATTACTCCTAAGGGTCTTTCCTACAAAATCTCCTGAGTGAAAGTGCATAATGGAATGAAGAACGCTCCACAACATCCTAAAGATTTATCTGATTGCTCAGCGATCTTCTTTTCAAATGTTAACGCTCTTCAGAGACCGCAATGTTTACACATTTAAGTATACTGTTTAAATTATTTTTTGTCTTTCGGTATCTTTGAGACCTGATTTAGGGAATTTTAAAAAATGGGAATCTACTCATTAAAAACAATAGAAAATATTAGAATTCTGAGAAATAAAACAAAGTCTGCACTATTCTGCACTATTTCTAGGTAAGCATTCTTTATTCATATATGTCATTAAATCAAAAAGCACAACAAGGTACCGAGTATAAAACATCTGCAATTCATATAAATGTGAAGTTTGCAAACTGCAAAGCAGTAAAAAAAAAAGAATGAAGCAAATACGGAAAGTTCGACAGATGTACTCACAATGCTTTCACAGCTGAGGGGACATAAACCCTCCACATTACTGCACTGCAGAGAGCAAGAGGAAGGACTTCATTATCTTCATTACCAAACTATCTTTCACACAACATTTTAGCTAACTAGAGGACATGAGCAAAAAAAATACAATAAAAAATATCAATAATAAAACATATATATATTTTTTTTATTTGTATTGCACTTCATATTTTCAAAGTGTGTACAGACAAAAATGAATAAATAAATAAATAAATAAATAAAATAAAATAAAATAATAAATAAAAAACACAGCAAGCATTTAAAAAATGACTGGCAGTCTGGAAAAATAGGTAAAGTGCACTTACATCTGTGTCATTTGCCTGTCCAGAAAGTCAGCAAGACAAAAGCAGAGAAAAAGTATGACGTTCAGATGTGATTGATACAAGTCTAGTCTATTCACAGATTACACACACGCTGTGTAAAATAGCAGATATAGAGAGTAGCCGTAAACATGCTATACAGCCACTGCATGCTTTGTAGCTTCCATGTTTCATTTGAAAGGAAAACGCTCCATTACTCCCAGATGTTTTGGGGCAAAATGCTAAATGGTAAATATACAAGGTCATGTTATTGCGCATGATTTCACTCGACAAAGCACAACATCATTTCATCATCCACCTGTTTAGCCGTAGCCCAGAGTCTTCTCTCCAGCAGGTCTAACGACATTTGCACTCCAATCGCTGCATATGGGAACAGAAGTAAAATCACAGAAGTGAAGCCTCATCAGTGATTGGACTGTTACTTAGGTTATTTTAACCATTTAACCCCCAAGGACTAATAATAGATGCCCAGATGCCCTGTTTTGTAGCCAGGACAGTCATTTGTATGAATGAAAATTAGTAACGCACCAATATGTGACTTGAGGTCTAATTTTGATATTCAATGTTTTTCAATGACGTATTCGCCTATTCTAAATTATAATCACTTGTAAGAAGTACATTGGGATACATCAACCTAGAATGACATTATGGACAAATATTCTTCCTGTGTGGTTACGAGTGCAGCAGAATTAATGTAATTTATGACATTTTAATCACAGCTGCCCATCATCACCTGATTGGAGCATCAAAATCAGTTAAAAATATGGTGCACTTTTAAAGAAAGGATGATATATTATAAAGTATATGCATCCATAATGAAAACAGAATCCCTGAATCTCAAACAGCAATAATCCACATTCATTCAGCATCCACATGTGATGCAGTGAGAGCTCATGGCAGTACGTCTGCAAAGAGGCTAACGTTTTCTATTTAAGCTGCTGACCTCTCTCTTTCCTATCAGTCCCCATCTCTCTCTCTCTCTCTATCTCTCTCTCTCTCTCTCTCTCTCTCTCTCTCTCTCTCTCTCTCTCTCTCTTTCCTCTCCCTTCAACCCTCCCTCTTCCTTCCCCCTCCATTAATAAATGGGCAGGCGCAGACTGGTCTAATATCCGCAGAGGGTAGAAGGGAACCACACAAACACTAAGACGAGCATGCTGGGAACAGGAGCATCTCCTTTCCTCTGGTCTGAGAAGATTCATGCAGACCTGTATCTGTATGACTGGCCAGCGAAGGTAGGACGCCATGCTCTACATAGTTTTTATTATACAAAATGTGTCATTTGTATTTTTCAATGCAATATATCTAAATAGATATATCTGCTAACTTTTGGTAATTACAAAAATGTCAATCATGTTTTTAAATGGCAACGTATCGATTTGGAGATACTATCTATGTGTATATCTATTTGTCTATCTGTCTATATATATCTACATCTATATTTATATATCTATCTATATCTATATCTATATGTATAAAATGTATATAGATGGGCTACAAAAATTATGTTCCTGAAGAGTCTAAAAATAACTTTTCTAAACCTTAGCAGTGACTGCAGGTTTACAGGATTTGCTCATTCTGTTATGGATTATTTGAACGCCTCTGTCCTGATTAAGCTGTCGCTGCTGGCTGCTCTGATTATGAGCTAAAGGTCTGCTGTGCAAATGGGGAAGAGATGAGAGCATTAGGCATGTATATCTATTTCATTCAAAGACATGCCCAAGGATGTCCACCAGGGTACTGAGGACTACCAGCAGTGCACAACACTCTAAAGGGGAGGCAACACACCCTAGTTGTAACCCATATTTACAGAAATATTTCATAATATCACAAAAGAAACATATTTTAGTGAATATTAGTAATCTCAAACTGCTCAATAAAAGATGAAAAGGACATTTCTGTTTATAAAAAGGCTTCAGAGAGCATGGGAGCAGGTTGACATAGCTTTCAAAAGCTCTGATAAAGAAAGAGCCCCAGGCTGCTTTTAGACAAAATACTCTCTTACACACACACATCCATATTCACACACAAACACACACAAACATACACACCCACAGACTCTTCTTCCGCTATTATCTTCTCTAAAAGCCTCACATCCATAGAAAATGTACCACTGCTTAAATGACTGCCATTTTTAATTCATGCCCCGATTTCCATTTAGCTCTCATGTCTTAAAGGAACAGTTCAGCAAAAACGAAACGTACACAATTCCCCCCTTACCTTAGACGTATTTGATCACTAAGGCCATGTTTGATGTTTACATTTAGTTTCGTTAGTATAGAACTGGAGCTATGAGGTTAATGTTGCTAACATGCAATAGGAGTCAAGAAGTCACTCAAGAAAAGTTTTACAAAAACTACTACCATTAACAGAAAATCTGGACTCTAAACATGTGTCGGTGACTAGTGGAAAATTTTATTAATTAGACTTTTCTTTTAAATTGAATCCTTTAAATCTTACACCCATATAACTCAACCTAATTGCTTACAGCAACCCTCATGATGGCTTCAACAAGACGATGGAACGAGTATAATTTAATCACGACACCATGTAGGTGGGCTAGCAGGACCAAGATGATCATTCATGGTAAGAAACACTTCACCTATATTTGGTACACAGCAGTTACCAAACACTTCATGTACAGAAATGCTGCTGGTGATTACAATTCTAAAACCAAGTTTCCTGTCTTTCATGCAGCTTTGCTGATGGTTCTGAGTTTGTCCAGACCATCAACCGCTTGCCCTTCCATCTGCACCTGCAACAGAACCCACTCCGACTGCAGCGACCTCTACCTTCTGACCTCCTTCGACTCTATTCTGAACCAGCTTCCCTCTAACCTCACTTCTCTCGCCCTCTCTGGGAACAATGTGACCACAATAGACGCAGGATCCTTTGTGAACCTCAGCAGCCTGCTGGGATTAGATCTCTCCAGAAACAACCTGCTCACCCTCCACTCCTCTGCTTTCTCTCAACTGGGCAAACTGGAGCACCTGGACCTTTCCAGCAATCTCCTGGTGAGCCTTCCAGTGGAGCTCTTCTCTGACCTCATTAGCCTCCGAGAGTTAGCTTTAAGAGACAATAAGTTAAAGGCGCTGGACCCAAAACAGTTTCAGGGCATGTCTGAACTCCAGCACCTGGATCTATCCTTCAACAGGCTGGCCTCCCTGCCCCCAGGTCTACTGGACGGGCTACAGGCCCTAGCATGGCTCTCGCTGGCTGGGAACAAGTTGTGGACCCTGCAGAGGTCGGTTCTGGAGCCCCTTGCTGTTCTACAGAACATTCAGCTGGAGGGAAACCACTGGAACTGTAGTTGCAGCATATTGCCATTGAAACACTGGTTAGAATGGATGCTGTACAGAGGTGAGAGACACATAGAAATGTGTTTGCAATGGTCTGACCAAAATATTTGTATGTTTTTCAACATTAAGCTATACCACAGCCAAGAGTAAATAGCCTCACCAGAGTAGGTGGATGGTCCTCCCTCTCCCTACATCACTGAACATGGTGCTAGCCAGTTAGCACTTAGCCTCCTACAAGCATGTTCAGCTTTCTAATGATGTTGTGTTAGTGGCAGCTATGTTGCATCTATGTTGCATCATGTGATGATGTATTTTTGCTATTGGTTAAGGATTTGGAATAACTAAATTAAAAAGAGAAGAACTGGGTGAAAACGGGGGAAACAGCTGTTTTTAAAAAGGCTGAACATTACTTGTTGGCTACATTAGTACTCCAACCACAGTGTTGCACTACATTTTATGAAAACTTGAGCTTCTTTTGTACAGAGGGAATAGGAAGAGATGAACGAAGCTTTGCATGAAGTCAGTTTAGACTTTTTTGGTGGTAGCCTCAGTCTAACTGTTCTAGGATTAGTGTCATTATCATTTTTCTCTTTCTCTCCTTTGTAGGGGGCCATGTGGATTCCATAAAGTGCTCTCTTCCTTCATTTCTACAAGGTATAGATCTCCGGCGAGTGCCAATGGAGATGTTTAGGCATTGCTCTCAGCTTTCTTTCACAGACACCAAGCATCCTTCTGCCTCCTGTTTCCGGACGGCGGAGGGTTTCCTGGTTTCTACCGACCCGTCAGCAGACTGCTACCGGCAGCGCCACAGGCCCGTTAGCGTCAGGCGAGCGCCCGTCACTGTGGTGGTGGCCGGGGTGGTATGCGGGGTGGTCTGTGTGATGATGGTGGTGGCAGCCACCTATGGCTGCATCTACGCCATGCTGGCAGCCCACCATCAGCAGGAGCTGCTGGACAGGAGCCTGCAGCTCCAGCATCAGCCGCTGATGGAGGACAGGGAGGCGGAGCCACGGGAGGAAGAAACTGTCCCAGATCATAGTAAGGGAGAAAAGCCTCCTGAGCGCACAGAGTGGATAGCGTTTCCGCCAGAGGTCTGTGTGTGAGACTCAACTGTGCTTGCAGTCTAAGGACATAAATAAACCCACTAGTGGTACAGGTATCAGTTCCGAATATGAACGTTGAAGGGCCCATAAAATGGAAAGCAGAACTGTCCTTCCTTTTTTAAATAAAGATGTTAATGAACTATATAGGCACTGGTATTTTGAAACATATTCTATACTCATACCCTATACAGTATATGGAAACCGAGCTGCCAAAAAAAGGTCTAACATCACTGATGTCACACTCATGAACACAAAAATATATGACCTCACATTCAGCTTATAGCAATTCACTCACACTGAAGTGATAAGGAGTCTTTAACACTACAGACAGCACTTTGTACTGTTCCTGGCTGTTAGGAAGTAAATGAGCAATGTCAAAATTACAAATTATGTCTGAAGTTTGTTTTATAATACCTCCATCAGCACATAGTCTGAACACAGTTTGTACATTTCAGACCCCACTGCTTTTTTAATAAGGCAAAATACAGGCCAGTCCATAAGAACAGAGTTCATTTACATATAATGACCTAAGGTTCATGGCTGAGGTTGATTTTTACCATGAGGATTTTATTGTGATCTCAAAAGTCCATTTCAAATATTTTGTCTGGATTGCTTTTTAAATTAGGACAAACCCACAGACAATCAGATCAGACACTGTTAGATAACATATCAGGCACAGTAACAAAAGAGGCCTGATTAATTTTAAGGGGTGCAGAGAGATTGGAATGGCCCTGTGCAAATGAACCATATCTGGTTTTTAAAATTAACCTCATAATGAGATTCTTAATGTGATTTTTTAACAAAAAAATATAATAAAATGTATAATATGGGCTCTTTACTTTCATAGCTATGAGACAGACTTCACTGCACCATGAGTTTAACGCAGAGTCTTCATGATAATATATGATGATACAGGAAGTCTTTTGTTTCAGGCAACATCTAGCCAGAATATATTCTATAAACAGTTTGGATTTTTTTTGTGGGGGAGTTCAACATATGCAAAAGCAGGACCAGATATAGTTGAATGTTCAGATTCACTAAACCTCATGATGCCGCAGAAAGAAACTAGCAACGAATCTGCAGCCCAAAGATCTCCATAATCTTTTCAGGAGCTTATATACATACACACTAAGAAGTGCTTTCACTGGGTTTGAAGCGAAAGTCTGCTTTTAACCTCTACCCCACTCTTACCCAGAATTGTGCTAGACATCAGAAAGATTATTTTCTTTCCCGTTATCCCAGAATACTGTTCACCATCCCCCTCCTTTCTGTTTCCCTTTCAATGTGGAGATTATTACAATCTGAATATGAAAACTACTTTTAGTTTCGGGTCTGTAAATATTGATACAGACCTTCAGACTGTGTTTTGCAGCTGCTTAATGTGCACATGTTCAAATAATATGTAAAGGATATTTTCTATATGAAAAGGATGAAGGGATGTATGTCTAATATTAAAGATTTCTATTCCAACATGCTTTATTTTGGCATTTATTACAATGTATACATATCAGTTAGCCATAATCACTGAGAGGCTTTATTACCTAAGAAATTAAATCTGTTCATACCTCCAGCTATTGCCATTTTCTTCCCCTCGCTCACAGTCACAGAAGTCACTGCCACAACCGTGTTTCTGCCTGGGGGAGAGAGGTCATCTTCTTTAAAACACACTTATTTCCTCACATCAAGTTTCTATTTATGGCTTAACCCAAGATGTAGTCTCCCGTGAAAGACTGTTAAATAGTTTACTGAAGATTTCTTTTATATTATATTTATTTTGAAACATATAGGATCAGTCAAAATTTAGTTTTTTCCTTATTTTTCACTATTTTTTTTATTTAAAACATCAGAATGATGAAATAAGACAGATGGAATTAGGCTGAGCCCAAAAAGTTCTAAACTCATCCAAACCATCATCTATTTTACTCCTTTGCTTTACCTAATCTTGGCATCCCCTCAAGTAGCTTCTTGAGGAACTGAGTGTATTCAGCAGCGTAGAGGAAATCGGCATAGGCCGAACAATGCACACTGTACACTAATCTCAAATTTGCTATTCAAAAAAATACATTTAAACCATTTAAGTCTAAGCAGTTGAATCCAAATGTATTAAAAACATCAAAAACATATTTTTGCAAATTAAGAGTGATAAAAGACAGTTGTTTTTAAAATCTGTATAACTACACTGATCTTAATCCACCACAAGAACTTTTATTCAAATCACCTTTATTGACGTCATCATCAGGTACATAGTAGAAGAACTGTCCTGGTTTATTTTCAGCTGCCAGGCGGTACCAGAGGGGGAAGTGGTCCACGGTGAAAAGGTTCTCCTTGTCTGAACTGGTTAAGAATTTTCTGTGGGTTACAGTAATTAAGGGACACCATGAGGGTGAAGCAGTAAAAATGTGAGCTTAAGCAAAATTATGGTCTATACCAGGGGTGTCAGAAGCCTTTTTCATGTGAGGGGGATGTCTGGGGTCGGGGTTTAGGCATGGGGCGGGGTTTGGATGGGAGCGGGTTGCAGGTGTAAAGTCTTGGCCTTTTAGGGGGTGGGGGTGTTTGGAAACCCCTGTTTAATCTTGAATCTTTGGTGAAAGAATCCACTCCACTTATTCAAAAGAACAAAACACACCACTGGAAATCTGCTCCGGGTTTTCCTCCAACTCACCACATGCAAGTGAGGAGAATCGTCAGTGCATAGACAGGCTGCTCCAGTGGTGTGTGTGTTCTTCTATCGGTTTAGTGGAGTGGATCATTTCGCTAAAGATTCAAGATTCAACAGTGCTGGGTGAATTAATTATTTATGTTAAATGTGGGGGGAATAAGTGTGAAATGTGAGGGGGACATGTCCCCTTCTGATTGAATGGTGACGACGCTCATGGTCAATACCAGGCATCACCGAATGGCGGACCGTGGTCCGGATCAGGACCAAGTGAATGTTCTGTCCGGACCCATGACCAGTCTGGTAAATTCACGAGATTGAGTAATTTTCAGGGAACATTTTTTTGGACGGTCGTGCTACTACTCCAGTTAATACAACAACAGCTTCACTCGTTACTTTACTAGTGATGGAAAGTTCGGCTTATTTCAGAGAGCCG
>JBBMFX010055640.1:0-11036 GCA_037832545.1 Rhabdalestes septentrionalis
GTTCACCGTGAAAATACCAGGGGATGTAGCCAGACACTTCTTGTCACGTTTTTTGGGTTAACTTGCTGTGGAGGACGCGTCCGAATGTGTCTTCCCCCTGCCTGGCCGGGACGGTAGAGAGGGATTAGCCGTGCAACCTGTCGGTCAGAGCTAGCCCAGCAATGCTGGAAACACCTTCGGCCTGTTTTATAGCTCTCTAAACGAAAAAACTCTGGCCTTTTCGTGTTTTCTAGACCTCAAGGTCTTCTCAAACAAGTCAAGACGGCCGGTGGTGTTCCTGCAACAGTTTCGGATTCGCTTCAGCTTCTCGGTATATCGTGCTAAGGTTAGGTAGCTAACGTTCGCGGCAGTCCTCGTCCTACACATTTAAATTGGAGTCTAACCTGCTGGATTGGATAGCTGACGGTTGAGGTAAATATGCACATTTAAAAAACTTTTTGCAAACGAAAAAATGGGATATCGTGGAGAAGGACCGGTGGAACTGACTTGCAGGCTAACCCAAGAAACTCCCACTCACTTGTCATGTCAAAGCCCAGGTTAGCTTAGGTGGCACCCAGGAGCTCGGAAAAAAGACGGGATCGCTAGATTTGTATTTGTACACTGTCCATTTGTCATACGTGAACACACCACATCACACATTGTGAACAATGTGATTTTTAAAAATTGCCTTTAGCCCATTCACCAAGTGAAGCAATGTGGAGCGTTGTGTGGGAACAGTGTCTTGTTCAGTGGTGCTTCTAGCAGTTCTGTGATTCGAACCCACAACCCTCCGATCTCATCGACAACTCCCTAACCACCAGGCCACCATCTGGGTGACATGCAAACTAACTAAAATGTTCAGATTGCTGGCATTTAGTCTCTGTAGACCTAAAGTCCAAAGTGTGTATTCTCTCTGATCCTTATGTAGCCATAATTTATTATTTCAGCTACAGGTACATAAATACTCCTTGTCTAAAAGCAGTTCACTTAGAGCATTCATCTGCCCTGTATTGTTATAAGCAAGCCCTCTACTCGTGGCAATTAAGCAGTGTTTTACAAATCTGTCATACTTTTTTCTTCACAAAGCTGTGTGAGAGAATGAGTTCTGTCTAACAAATCAGCTGTCTTAGTATCAGAATCAGAACACTTTTATTGATTCCAGGGGAAATTGTTTATTTTACGACTGCATGGACACAGAGACTTCGACAAGAACAAAATATAATGTCTAAACAAAATCCAAGTAAAATATTTAGAATAAACTCAATATGCTAATACAGTATGCTATATACACACATTATGGGAGATAAACTATCTATTAGAGTAGGCGCTACATGCCACATGTGCATTTCACGGAATCTGGAGGGCCGGGATAGGAGCCACTGCCCCAAAACATGCATTCACCTAGAAAGGAAAGGGAAACACCCTTAGCTAGAGTCACCAAGTAAGCTTTTCACACAACAGCCCTGTGCCAGACCCTTCTGTGTTGCAGTGAACAACAGAATAAGACATCTGAGATGAAAATATATTCACAAAAACCTTCTTAGAAGAAAGAAAATACTTCTGATTTATTTCATGGGATTTCAAGAGACCACATACAAACATTAAACATACAACTTTAAAGTTATAGCTATGTGAAACATTGTTTGAGACAAATATGAAATCTACCACAATGCTTGTTTTTATAGACTAGACTAATTTGACTAAGTTACAGGTCATTTTAAAAGACATGAAAGTCTTTTGCTCTCAGCAGAAGACCTCTCTTTTTGTTTGGGTATTCTTTATCTGATGGTATTCACTTACAAGGCCTGTTAAGGGTTTTAAGGGAGGAAAAAAAAGATGGGATGTAACATTTAGCATTTTCAAAATCCATGATCATGAGACCAGTGTCAAATGACAACACAGTATTATTTAAGCACATAGTTCTTCATAGTATAAACCCTTCCCAAAGTTATTGTATAATCCGAACACACACAAAATAGCTCAAAGACAGAGCTAATTTAAAAGTCTCCATGCAGTTCAGTTGATTCTTAAAGGAAGACAACATGGACTCATTTAACAAGTAACAAAGCGACTTTACAAAGTCACCCAGTGGTTAAAAAAAGTTTTAGAGCCTTGTGTTATGAGGACAATAAATGGACTTCTCTTGTAGAAGTGTTGCAAGTCTGTTGATTTACACAGTTACTCAGATCAGTTATGTATGAGTATATTTAAAAGCAACAGCAGTCCTGCTGGTCATGGTGTTAGAGGAGACCCTGTGTTAATTGACATCATGTGTTTATGCTCATGCTCTGCCTCAAAAAAGCATGTTGCTAATGTTTTTAGCATAGGTCACATGACCTTGGAAGTAATAAAGAAATAATAAATAATTAAATATTTGGAGAGAAATAATGTGTGTGTGTGTATGTGTATATATATGTATATTAGTTTTGTCACGGTACCAACATTTCAGTATTCGGTACCGATACAAGTGAAATTTCGGTACCAAAATCAAACACACAAAAATATGAATTGAACAAGCTATTTTTGAGTTTTTGTCATACTACTTCTGTTACTGAAAAGCATCTGTAATCGTTGTGGTCTTCCTCAGCCTGTAGCTGTAAATGGAAAATATAATATCCTTTAGCAAAACTATTTTCCATTTACAGTTACAGGCTGAGGAAGACCACAACGATTACAGATTCTTTGCTAATATCCTTTAGCAAAACTATTTTAATTTTATATGTAACTTTTTGATAATTAACGATAAGGTTACTTATATTAGGTATATGATATATATTTTACACAAACAGAAACTCTTTTAGTAAAAACACTTAATGAAAAGATTCCCTTTAACATGACTTAACAATAAACAAATGGTATACAGCAGCTATTCTTCTTAATTTAAAATTGTATTAAGTGCTTGTATAAAATAACATTCACACACATTATGTTCACTCATTGTAACTTGATGTTAGATAACATATGAAGTCATTTAAATGAATGGTATCTTATCGTAAAGCTTTACCAAACTATACAGGACTGCATTTGACTGGACTTTAATTTAATCAAACTGCAGAAACCATGTTTCATAACCTAGAACTGTTTTTCTGATGGACCGATTTTAAAGATTGAAACATTAACCATACATTTGTTCTCTAACACACATTTTGGCTACACAGGTAATTTAAAAGTACACTATTATGTCCTGTTTTAAACGCTGTTGGAGCATTAAATAGTTAATAATGAAACTTTATTCTGACACTTGCGTTAGCATTAGCCGCGTTTATGTTACGATTAACTAAGCAAATAGCAGTGTTTATTTCTTGTAAATAGCAATGTTTATTCTTTGTAACAAAAGCTCTAAAGATAAAATCAAATTAAAACTTACCTGCTTGAATTCTTTCAATAAGTCTGAGTGATGGTCTTTGAGGTGTTTTATAAGGTTCCTCCTTTGAAATAAAACTTCAATGACACTGCTTGCTGAAGGGATTCTGGTGATTATAATCAGCCGCAAAAACAAAATACTTCCACATGCAGCTCTTTCCTCCTTTCTTTTCAACGAGCGGATTCAGAGCACCACCGGTCGCGAAGGCCCTGTGCTTTTACGAAGCTACTGAGAGTCTAGCAAGAACCGGGTTAACCAAGTGCTCGATACTGCCGGTACTTCAGAAAACCTGGTACCGTAACATTTACATTTTTTTAGTACCGACATGTTACCAAAGTACCAGGTCTTTTGACAACACTAATGTGTGTGTGTGTATGTGGCTGTGTGTGTGTGCGTATGTATGATATGTTATGTTCCAAGAGCACCCATGTGTAGGCTTAGTGAAAAAACGTGTTGTGTGTTTAAGAAAAAAGCCTAAAATGCCCATTTCCATAGTATAAAATGACTAATTATGCACCCAAAACACATTAATATACTTTAAAACTCATTAGCCATAAAGAAAATATAACCATAAACCCGTATGTAGGGGTGGTTTGGTTAATGGAAAACACCCGAAGCGTTGGGTTCACTTGTCACGGTTTGGAATGTGTGTACGTGGCACGGCTCTGCGGTTCATGGCATGTGCAATAGACCTTTTTCACAACTTGCACGTTTTTGACCGTAAATACATAATTGTATGGTTTCTTTACTTCCGCCTGTGTATCAGGTGGTGCAAACAGCAATCTCTTGGTCTTGTAGCATACCAGAATTTTAAAAGGACCCTCCGTTCCCCCAGTCCCATGGAATGTGACCCCTGCAGAAAACCGATGTGACGGTCCCGTGTGCATGGATCTCTGCGCTTTGTGCAGCATAGCTTCACAGGGCAAGCACCGATTCCCATCAAATTACAACGTTAGGGCCCGAGCACAAAGCTCTCCTCCACTAGAACCGGAGAAACTCATGTTAAACCTCACGAAGGTGTCCCATTATTTTTGACCCACTGACATTCCGAGCGGCATAATTTTGCGGGGCAAGCACTCATCCTCGTCAAACTTTACAGGCTGACAGGGTCCACGTGACATTTTCCAATGAGCCCTGGTTCTCTCATTTGATAGAGAAGTTGTGTGCACACACCTCCGTTTTCTTTGATCTCAAGATTTCTAATGCATTGACGACTTAACTGGAACTAAGATTACCTTACGATTACTTCCGTCTTTTTTTTTTCATGTATCTGTCTGTTAAAAGGCAAAATAATTCCTAAAGATGGAAATACACATTTTCCTTTTTGCCAAATAAATGAAAAGCATGTTGAAAAAATCAATGTACTCCTTTATCAGGAAAAAATAACAAGAACCGTGTCGAACCGAAAACAGTCACCCTCAAACCGCAATCCAAACTGGATCCTGGGTTTTGTGAACCGTGCCACCCCTACCCATATCCATACTGTACAGTTTACACTGAACTCCAGCAGTGCTAAAATGTAAATACCAATGTTACTCTTGTATACACTGTACTGTAATTAATGCACAAGCATTTTCACTTGTATGTGCTGTCATTTTCATTGGTAATAAAAATACAGCATTTAAGAAAAACAAAACAAAATACACAAGTACGCTCGAGACGCTCCAAGGGGGACATTCTGGGCACCAGCCAATAAGCACTGAGGAAAAATTATGTGGCAACGTTCAAACCTCCCGCCTCTGAGTACAGCGGTAGAAAGACACACTTTTTTGCTTTTCTCTCCACAGTACCAAATATGTAGTTATTTTGAAATGGAAATGAATGTTAATATTTATATCATATATATGCCATATATTTGTTATATGTATACCAACCTTTATATATTGCCACGAAAAAAGCTGAGATGTCTGGGCCTCATCCACAATGCCTTCTCGTCCTCCTGCAGGGTTTGTAAGGTCGCGTAGCTTAGCAACTCAGCATGAGGACAAGGCCTGGATGTCACAAAAGCAAAACAATTGTGGAAGATTTATGCTTTTTCTGTGCATGTGCAAGGGGTTACGTGAAAAATTATTAGTTTGGTTCCCAGGAAAATTCTGTGTGAGACTGAAATTACAACTGCTGATTGGTGTATAAGTTTTAACAATGCAGATTTCCTTAATAAAGTGTGTTGCCCTTTTATATGGACAAGAATGTTTCCAAGCTCAGTTTATTCACACGTACGGTCTGTAAAGATACATACTATGATAAAAATATTGGCATTAGTACTTGAAAATAGCAGACAAGGCCCTTGGAATTGGAATGAGGCATGAAAAGAAATAGTTTCCAAGCTTTTCTTTGTACAAAAGTGGTTCAAGGTATTGTGTGATTAGAGCCTTATTTGTATGTCTTGCTTTGTCTTTCATGCTGCTTTGTGTTTTCTGTTAGAGGTGTAAAAGCAAGGAACACTTGTTTATAAGCCTTGATGTACAGGCTCTTGGGAGTGCAACAGTCTCCACACGTGTTTTGGTTCTGCAGCTGCAGTCATGCGTTTCAGGGACTGACTGCTCAGACAGTTTGGGCTTGTTCACTGTAAGGTCCTTGACCCCTTTGATTGTGTTCGGCCCTTTTTAGTAGGAGATGTTTGTTTACAGCGAAACCACAACAAAACAAACTGAGACCTAACTAGGTCACATTGAAGTTGAATTGTACAGTTTTTTCATGCCTGAAAATGTTGCTTGTGCTTTATCAGTGAAATTAAAATTATAGTCTCTTCAATTGTAAATTTTTTTGATATCCTGTCCACATGTAGCTACACGTTATGTTTTAGCACAAAATACTGTGTGCTAAATCTGAAGCATTAAAAATGGTCTTCATTAGAATATGATATTGCCAAGACAAATTTCAAATAACCGTCTTTACTCTGTGACTGAAGTCTAGCTATGGAGTAGGCAAACAAGAATCCAACTGTTTCTCCCACAGACCACAAATGTTTTCTTTTTGTTCACACATAAATATTTTATTAAAAATGTAATAAAACATTAGATGGGGTAAATTCTTACTGTTGAATTATGTCTTAAACTCAGCCTGTGTACTAATCACAGCCGTTCTATTCATTAAATTGTATTTTGGCTTTGCCATCCAGAAGGAGTAATTTTGCATAAGTTAGCCTGTTATCACTTTCTGCTTCACCCTTTGATCCAGACTGATATATGACTCTGGGGCAATTTTCCAGACACCCATTTAGTCCTTGACTAAGTGGAGGTTTAAACCTAGATTATGAATGTTGTTGCTTAAGTACAGGTTGGTCACTGCCTTTAAAACCCCCAGAAAGATGAACAAATAGAAGTAATTCAGACATGGCAAATGGTTTCAGAAAGTTTATTTTGATTGCACTTAAGCTTTAAATTATGAATGTCCCTTATAACCTGGTGAAAAAGTGTCATGTGATTGCTCAGAAAGTGATAAAATAGGATTTTGTTTACACAGACAGCAGGTGTGACTGGATGTTTTTGCTGATGTGTGATTTTGTGTGTCTGTTATTACTTGATACAATCCTAACTCTTCTGTTCATGGAAATTCTTTCTCACTGTTTTCTCTTCAGATGCGTCATGCATACAATCTGGGACCTATTTTGGGGTACTCCATGTGTTAAGAAATGGAAACCATACATTATCAGTCTTACACTCGAGCTCTATAATCCAACGTAAAAATATGTGAAGAAATTCATCTGCTGGATCATACCTTATGGATTCAAATATTCTACTGTGCCTCGTGTATAAGCTTAATTTAAATATGTATTTTAAATGTATACTAACTTAATTAAGCCTTTCGCCAGATTGCTCCAAGTGTCTTGTGTACAATTAATCCTATGTTGGATATGCAGTTGTTTGTTCCTGAGCACTTTAGGTGTGAGAACAGTTTGAGATGTGTGGCATTTGCATTGAACCCAACCTTAAGTGAGGGTATATTTGTCACTGAAGTTCACATGGTTCATGGTTGCACATGGCAGGCTCAGTTTGATCAACTTACTAGTTACTTTGAGGTATACTTGACGCAATCACACAATTGTTACATTTTTTTAAATAGATAAAATAAGCAACGCTTCATGTCCAAGATCATGCTGGATATAGGGACTGCTACAGTTTCAAAGCATCTGTTAGCGTCCGTTAGAGCACACTTGTAGAAAAAATTTGTGATTGTTGCATCAGGAGCATTGTGCATTTATAAAACTGGTTGAGAGATGTTTGAAACATAGTTTGAGAGAGAAAAAATGGTTGAGAGACCTGTTAAATATCTGACATTTGAGAGTTTCATACGAATGCCCACTACAAACAAAAAGGAAAAAATGATGAGTGTCACTGTTCAAATACATAAAAAGGTCCATGAATGCAGCTACACATTCCCATAAATGATTTGGTTAGAGCTGGTGCACCCCAGCTGATAGCATAGCGGGTAGAGCAGCTGTTTCTGAACCAAAACCTGTTTTAGAACAAACATTTTTTATTGCCTGTGAAAACCAGTGTTTGGTTGTCTCCAATCACTGGCATTGTCACTTCTGGGCGATAGACTCTGCATAGCCATTTCATTCCTGTACAGAAGGAACTGGAATTTGGAGTTTGGTGTCTGGAATGATGGTTAACTCTGAAGTGATAAGCATTCATAGGATGGCATCTCTATTTTTCCATAAGAAAAATCATCTCTTGCTCTTGTTAATGTTTAAAACAATGGTAGGGGTTCAAACAATGGATAGGTGAATCATTTGCTAATACATGTAATGGTAAAATAAATTCTGACCTAAAAATACATTGTTGCAGAAAAACACAGATGCAGATATCAGAGTGGACAGAGTGACGGGAACCTGGAACTTGTGTTTTGTGAAATGATTGACTCCTGCTGTTAATTTGCTACTGCTGTTAACATTCTCTCTCTTTTTTTATTTTTTGTATTTTTTATATTTTTAGTTAAATCAGATTTACTGAATCTTTACAGCATAAATTGATCAGATGATAAGAGGCAGAGTATTTATTGTTAAAATATATATTGAGTTGCCTCCTTAAAGAATAAAAGAGTTAGAAGATGGTTAAGCCCTGTTTTAGACCAATGTGGCAAGAGAGCCAGGGGCATGACATGGAAGGAAGCTGAAGACAGTAAAAAAAGATAAAATAAATAAACAGAGATGGTTAATTGGTTGTTGTCAGCACCTTTTTGGCTGTTAGATAAAGTTCCTCTGTGACCACCAATGACTCCTCTGGATGGCGCATTTTTATATGAGACAAATGAAAGAGAGTAAAGGGAGCCAACAGCACTCTCACATAATAAACTAACTGTATTTTACAGTCCCATTCCCAAACAAAATATAGTAAGAATACAAAAAAAGGAAACTGAATATTCTCAGATAACATACCATTTATATTTCTGTAACATTTTAAGATTATCATGTAATGCACATACTTCATTTGTGCATATTTCCATCGTTTATATATTTTTAAAAACCTTTTGCTTATAATAGTACTACTAATTTGCTTATGGTAGTACTTTCACGAGCACCAACCAATCTTAAACATGTATATTAAAAGTATGTAACATATTAAAATTGTGTTACAATGTTATATTCAGTACAGGTTTTAACTTGAATCATCACTGTGAGTATTGCTGGTAAAGCCTGTTGGCTCAAACCCTTTACAGTGCTCCCATATTTCTTTTTTTTTTTTATGACGCCATGCTGCCTGCTGTAACTGTGAGTTATTTCGTTTCCTGTGAACACACTTTGTGCCTTCCCCATCAGCTGTAGTCTTTGTGGTGTGTTCAAGTTTCGCAGAAGACATGAGGTGCCAATGAACTGACAGAAGGTGATCACCAGTCACCATTGGTTGGTGCTTGTTCTTTGACAGAAAGTTTTGGTTCAGTAAGAGCTCATATTATAAGCATGTTCTTGGCAAGCTTTTGTACCTGCAGTTGATATACTGCAGTTTGTGATACGTGGTGGATTCTTTCCTCTTCCTCCACTGTCTGTGAGGAATGAGCTAAAGCTTGACAACTTCCTGTCAGTCCAGACCTCTCTAATCCTGGCGGCCTGTGCATTTGTGCGCTGAGCTCTTACATAAGCGCTAACAGTCCAGCGGAACACTAGTGTGGTGCTACCTCATCTGCCCTGCAGCGACACCACTGTACATATAGCCTAGCTGTATAAAGTAAAGTGGCCTCTGGTAGTTGCATTTGAATAAAGTGAAAATCTTTCTCAGCATTTAACTCATTAACCAAGTGATGCAAGTACATTTTTGGTGAATGGGTTAAATGCAGAGAAAGATTTTCACTTTATTCAAATGCAACTACCACAGGCCAAAATGTGTAACATCAATGGGGGGCACCCGGGCAGTAGTGTGTGGGCACACTACCTTGCTTCTGGAAAGATTGTCGGTGGTTTCAGGGTCGATGTAGAAGTCAAAACATTTGAATTTCCTTTCCAGTGTTTTTTAAATTTTGTTGGTACATGTGTTTGTCACAATATGTGAATTTTATCATGGTACTGATGGGGAATGTAATATCACAGTGTTTGAAACCAAATGGTACTATGCCAGAAAATTAAAAACGCTCAGTATTCTCTCCACACTGGCTGCTATGAATACAAAAATATAATTAAAATGAGTTAAATATTTCAAGCAAGTCTTCTTTCAACTGGTTTGGATAAATAATGTGACATGCGCTTTGTTTAATATAAATACCGTGAGTTATAATTCACACTGACTGTGTCCAAAAGCATAAAACACTTATGTTAGTTATACAAGTGTTATACATTTTGTCGACCTGTGGATGTTAGATATGATACTGGAGGCATGTCTCCCAGTCAAAGTAGCAATGAAACACACATAGTTGTTATATAGGCAGAATACAGCCTGATGTTATCTTATTTAAATTTGTGAAAGTATTAAATTAAAGTCAGTTATTGTGCCGTATTACATGTGTACATTCCATTCATTTCTCTGACGCTATGTGAAAGTTCATCATTGACCAGCAATAGTCAGATTGCCAAGTGCAGATAGAATTGTTCTGTGACTGCCTGGGTGGTTGTGAAATTAATGTCTACCTTTTGCAACAGTCTTTTTCTCTGGCAGAAACCAGCAGTGACTTTTGACATGTAATGGAGGCCTTTTGTATTTCTGACCCCTTTTATTCTGGCTAGCTACAGTAGTGGGCTCTTTGGTCCAGTGGGTTAACTTTGACTTTCATCATTGTCTTTGATCTAGGGCTGGTACGAATGCCATTTTTTGAGCGTAGAGTATTCGATAGTGAAAAACATCGAATACTCGAGGCTTCGGTGGGAGGGGGCTGAATGTATTCTTATTTTGGATTCGCCATCTTGGATTCAGAAATCCATATTTTCGAAGTAGAATTATAAATTAAGAAACCACTAAACACAGCTTTTATTAATAGCCACAAGGCCCGTTTCAATAACCACATGGCCCGTTTTGAATTTGCCGCGAGACCCGGCCAACCAGCAAGCTCCTTTTAGCCAGTGTATTAGCCTGTGCTAACCGGCTAGCCAGATAGCGTCTTTACAAAAAGCAACAAAACTTGACAAATCTCGCACAAACATCTCAAAACCAACTTGAATTCATTTATTCCACCACCAATCAGCGGTAAACACTGCCGGCGAAGTGCAAAATAAACCCTTTTTTCTTACTTCAGTTCACCATGTGGCTCCTGAGTGCGTCTC
>JBBMFX010055651.1:0-11036 GCA_037832545.1 Rhabdalestes septentrionalis
TATTTAAAGATAATTTCATTCCATGGACTCTTCAATACCATTTGTTTAGTTGTGAGAGATCATGAGAATGTGAGACTGTTTTACTGTGACTTGACAAAAGTGCCTCAGGATATTTTTTTACCTGATTTCTCTCTTGAAACATTGTATAGACTGACAGTGCATCATTCTGGAAGCTCATTCTGGATCTGGACTGCTGCTCTGATAGCAGATAACTGTATAGAGTTTCTGGCCCAGTACTGTGCTGCGTGTTCAGTTGAATGTCGTCTGTTTTTATGCGACACAGGACACTGGAGCCAGTTATATATAGAACATAGTGAGGTGCTTAATGGAGGAGTTGGCATGTACATGAATGCTGGTCTAATCTGTGACAATAGGCAGCCGAGGGCCACTCGGTAATGGCAATTTGCACTGCCGGAGTGGCCAAATTCTCTTTGTCCAACACTGCTGGGTTGTGTACGGAAATAGCAGCTGAAACCCGAAGCCTTTCTTTGCGTACATGGGTGGAGTTTGGCCAGATAGAGTGGAGGGACAGAGGTTTGGTGGCTAAAAGCAGGTAGTTTTATGCAAGTGTTGCTAAAAAAAGCTATTTTTCCAAATCAGAATCAGAAAAACTTGTTTTTATTCTGAAGTTCTACGACTGCCTGGCATGCAGAGACAACAACCATATAAGTAATAAATTAAGTCAAAATACTCTATTATGAAAACACTCTGCATGATGATTGGTATTTGTATATTAAAGCAAAAGGAAGCCGTTTTTTCTAGCTAAGCATATTAGTCCTGCTCTCATAGGTACATTCAAAACAACAGAGGTGGGAGAAAAGATTAATATATTGTAGTATCGCAATATTTTGGTCACAATGTTATATCGATACAGTATTTTGATATGTTAACTAGTCTGATAGCATTACTTCTGATGACCACAAGGGCGTGCAAGACCTTGTTTTTCTCTTGTGAAAATGGGAAGGGAGGTCAGAGTAGCCGAGAAGTCTACTTGACATGGAACAAATATTGTGATGGTATCGCATCAACCCTCATGTAGAGATTCGTCTACATAATAATGGGAATCATTTGAACACCATTCGAACATTATAAAGTCAAATTTCTTTTTGTATTGTTCACAGCACTGGTGAATGGAACTGGATATCTGCTCCTAAAATCTCCCTCCCAAAAAATGTTTCATGAAATGGTGATGATTGTATGTATCCTGATGCCTGAGATATTGTGTAACCAGAGTTTTGAGAAGTTTTCATTCATCGTGGAGGGATACGTGCAGGGATTTGTGAGGCCAAATAGCTCCCATAGAATTTTTTTTTATTTCAGATTTACTATTTTAACATCACTAACATGCATACAAACATATTTGGGTCAGAGACAGTTAATTAAATTCACCTCCACTGTAAAGAAATCTAAAACCTACTCTGCCTGATTTTTAATGAATTCCCCTTTAATACATTCCCCTTGAAGTGTGATTTTGTTTTCTGACCATTGTCGCTCCTCTGGTGTAGCAGGAGCACTGGGAAGAGAATCAGCCCTGGTTCGGTTGGAGACCTTTGTCGCGGGTATATATTTTAGCCCTACTGCTTTGGATTCCCAGGCATTTGGAGATTATCACTCTGATTTTCAGAGGCGGTGTCCATGCGTGACACGTATGGGGGCTTTTTGACAGGAAGTCTGATGAGATAGTCCATCCCAATTCATCACGCAAATGCTGCCCTGACCCACGCAGTCATCAGTCTTGGAGAGAACATGCTCTCTTAGCATAAATCGAAGCTGTGGCATAGATTTACACAGGCCTTTCCTCCCGGGCCGTAATCTTTAGCAATAATATTTGTTCAGGGAGTTAAACATTTTTGCATGATTTATTGCGCGTGTGGAGTCTGAAGCTGAATGGAACAGGTGTTTGGTCTTTTCTGCATGAAAGCTGCTTTCACTTTTTAACCTTCGCCTGACAAAGTGGTTTTCTGGCCACAGACACACATACACACACATATACACACACACACCTGCTGTACAGTTCTTCTGAGATACACCTGTAGTTAAGTTTGATTTAGGAGTGGGATTGGTCCTTTGTGTTCTGTAGATTTGGGGAGGGGGGCTAAAAATACCCATGGCTTAGATATAGATGAAAGACATGAAGACCCAAAGCATCAGCACATTCCTACAAAACTCTCAATACTGTCTACACTTTTAGACTTAGAAAAAAACTTACAGAAAGCTGAGTTCTCCTTAATATTGAAACTTCAGAATGCAAATGTCATGGATCCCTGCTGGAAGTGCAAGAAATGTTATATTGTCATCACACACCAAAATAAATCCTTAAATGTAGGTTTCCCCAATTTGTATCGATGCCTGAGGTGTCCAATGTCATGCTGAGCTTTCTTTGTTGTTCCAGTGTCAAGTATAACAAGTTATTGTCATTAAAAACATGTGATGTAAATAATGTCCACTGTGGTTATAAAATGCCCACATTTCTTTTGTTTTAGGTCTTAGAAACAAACAGAAAAAACACTTTAAACAAAAAATGTTTGGGATAGTCTACGCCCACAAGGTGGGGTAGGGGGGTCCAGCGAGCGGCTCACTGAAATAACAGCGAGCGTTTTTATTTGTTGAGATGACATTTTATTGATATGCTCTAAGGTTAATAAATACAGTGTTAAAATGCAGTTTTTCAACTCTGTTATGATTGAAAACACACCTTTTAGTTCCTTTGCATGAACACTGCAAAACAGCTCCTTTAGAATTTACCATTTTTGTGATATCACAAAAAACAGTGAGTTTACAGATAACTGCCTTTAATCTACACAGCCCTGGTTATTAATGTTATAGGCATCAGAGGACCTTTAGTCTGTACTGCTTTTTGTATAAGGCTCAGGACAGGGCGGCCAATCAGAAGAGGGGTCATCTACATCCAATAGTCTTCAAGGAACAGTAAATTTTCATTCTAAAAGAGGATGGAAATGGTCAAATAAATGGGTTCATTCTATATTTTGGTTTATAAAATCTCATGCCTGACATACATGCACAAATTAGTTTTGTAAATCCCCTGACCAACAGCCCTGGAGCCCCAGCCTGGAGCAGCCGTACAGCCAGAGAGGTGTCTGTGATCCAGAACTGATCCAACATCAGTGTCTGACATCACGTGTTCTCCTGTGGCTGAATGGAATCAAGAGATATTTCAGCAGTAGTACCTAAACTCACTAATGCTCTCAAGGCTGCACTCAAATCCTCACAGCAATCTTCCAACATCTAGCTTTCCCAGAAGTGTCTTCTGTGATCCTGGTTCAAATGAATCCTCCTGTAACTGTGGGGTTGGGTGGACATTTACATTTGTGCAAACACCCACCCCAATACAGCCATAGCCCCATGACTGACAAAAATAAATAGCCTCTTCACCATTATGGACACTCCACTGATGAACATAAAAGTCCCTTCACACTTGTAGATGCACCTCCCATCAACAAATGGTAATGTCCAATAACCCTGTACACAGACACAATCCATCCTCCCACCCCTCTTGGGTTGCAACAGTTAACCTAACCCCACATCCCACCTACCCTTCCAGCCCTTCAACAATATACACCCCATCGAAAATACCCATCCACCCAAAGACAAACACCAACATCTGCAAACTTCAACCCCCCGTCCACCAACAACCAACCTGTCCACCCACCACTGTAGACACACTCAAACAACCCCACCCCCCCACCCAACACCCCCCTTTCACTTTCACAGAAACCCACAAACAGACAAACACTCACATAGTTCAAGATCTGCAAACCTCAACCCCCCTCTCCTGTCAACAAATGTGAATGCTCACCCACTTCAAGTAGACAGACACAAACACTCCCCACTGCTCTACAATCACAAACCTCACCCTCCACCCCATCAACCAGCCCCCCTCCCTTCTATAGACAGCCACAAACACTCCCCATTGCTCTGTAACCACAACCTCAGCCCCTACCCCCCCATTCCCCTAGGTTGAAACTCTGCCTTATTTTCAAATCCTGATGTTGACAGGTATGTAAACCAGTCGTCTCTGTAACTCCATTATTGAGCAAACCGTTCACCGTCAGTCTTATTCTTTTGCTGTGACAGCCTGTTCTTCATCTTCCTGAAATCCTCTCAAAGGATTTCTGTCAGAAACATCATTTAAGAAGAAAAAGCAGGCGTTTGACTTGAGTGTGTATGTTGACAATGGCAAATCAGGGCCTCTGGGACGTTAATTCATGCCTGGCTTGCTCCGTGGATTATGGCAAGCAGATGTTGGATTAGCTTCATGCCTGATAGCATTTTATTGGCCGGTGTTTTCGAAGACCTTTTGTGTCATTTAGGGCTTCATCTCAAGCTGTTCAGAATTTTTCTTTTGGTGACTAGAGGTGTGTGTGCGGTGGATATTTCAAAATATCTTCATGTGCCAGCCCTTGTCAGGGTCATCACACACTGATGGGCCTTGATAAGCCTTTCATGACAATTGATTGTGCATGTCTTAGACATCTATATTAATTACTGCTTTTTCATGCTATGCTATGAAAAAAGAATAAATGCAAACAAGATTGCTTTTGTGCATGTTACTCCTGTATTTCACCTGAAATTATTTGGGAGTTTTACTTTTTATCCCAAACCATTTTCTGGGCAGGCGTGGCCGAAATTTTAGTAGGTCTACCTGACTGTGGTTAGGTTTCAACAGAACCCCTAACTTTCTTTTCTCAGTTAGAGTTTGAACACTGCGGATTGGTATACTCTTAGAATCCAATAAACATCAGTGCAGCTCTGGGCGAAAGATGCAAGGATCTGTCAGGGGTCCTGAAACTCATTGACCTTTTATACACACCCACTATTTACAAGCAAACAGATCACAGGTGAAGATGGTTACCTAATAACCAATCAAACTTGTGCCAAATCACCAGGGTATGTAAACTTTTGATCGGGGTCATTTGGGTAGTTTGTTTTATGATTCTGATTTAATAAGTGTATATACAATTGTTTAACAATTAATGCCTTCAGCTTCAGAAAAGTTTTGTGTTATCATTCATATTCCCTGAAGGGTATGTAAACTTATGAGCCCTGTAAATAGCCCTGGATTTTAAATCAACCCAGATCTATTCTTTTGGTCAAAATGTTGCTTAAAGTTAAGTGACAGATGTCCTGCTAAGAAGAGCCACTGGAGCTGAGAATAGTGTGGGTTTAGTATCTGAAGGTACAGGATGCACTTCATAAATCTTTTACAGTCCTGTAATACCTGAAGTGCTTTTCATACCTTTGTCCTTTTAATGGATCTCAATCTTCTCCAACACATCTGACTCATTATCAACCCCCCCAGGGATAAGATGGCGTTTTAGTTCACAAACACTCTAAAACGGGCCTGTGCAGGTGGATTCTGCACTTTCACCTCAAGTGCTTTAGAGGCAGCTCTCTTGAGGTGAAGGCAGAACGTTGGTTTGGTGAACTGGGACACTGGCCTGTTTGTAAGCTATTTTGAACTTTTACGCTGCTGCTTTATTATGCCTGTAGATTGAAAGAATTTGTATCAGAACGAATTATATTTTAATGAGTTTATTCTTGTATCAGTTTTTGGTGCAGTGCTATAAATATATAAAGCTCTAGCATTCATGTTGTATGATAAAATGCAAGTTATGTTGTGTTGGATGAGGGTTCACCATTGAAGATGAAATCTCCAGGAACCTACACAGACTATTAAATGGCCCATTTCTTGCAATCTGTTCTTGAAAAGGTCTAGAGCCACCCCACATTTCTGCCCGTCAAACTCATTTGTCTTACCGAGTGGATTAAATGCAAGAACAGGCAACAAATGCAAAGTCCCTAAAAATACAAAGTGCACAGGAAAAGATGTTCAAACCAGTGCCACCAGTATCCTAATCACTGGCCTGATCATCTGGAATCCTCTGTACCTTTTTCTTCACTGGTTCGGGCCTTAGATATTCTGCTTGAATGATTTATACATAGGTCACTGTGTGGCTAAACAAAAAACATTCCTCTGAAACTGGTCAGCTTCAGGGACTGCACTAAAAATGAATGTATTTGAAAGTCCATCAGGAAGCCTCCTGATCCTCAAGGACACATTAAAATGCCAAGAAATTCTAGCTCTTTGGAAGCAAAAGATGAAATGAAGAGTGGCTTAAGGCTTTTTCTTTGTAGTGTATTTAATTTTTATTCCTATTTTCTGATACCTTTAACTTCCATTCATTCATTTTTAAATGCCATTTTATAACCTTATATTATCCCATGAAATAAAAATGTGTGCCTTTCTAGCATAGAGAAATGAGCTCGGTTCTGACTGGCCTTGGTATATTATCCCCTATTCAATGCAATCTTTTGAGGGGTTAAGGGGTTAATAGTGCTTTTTTACAATAATGGTGTCAAAGCGATAAAGGTGTTAAGCTGAATACATTCAATTTTTTAATGACATGGGCTTTTTCATGCCGAAGTGTTAGCACATTAAACCTTTATGTTGAATGAATTAGGTGAAACATGTTGTGTGTTGCTGAAATTGATTTTAGTGTGTGGTACTGAAGGCCGGGCTGTGATCAGTGAGCTGCTGGTGTGGGTGGGTGAGAGGTGCTGTAGGGAGTGTCCACTCTGGAGCTTCACACTCGGCCAGTGGAGAAATGTGCTCACTCTGTGCCGATTAGGCCGGCTGAGAACAGCCTTGGCTCCTTTGTCATCGCTGGCCAACCCTCCGCAGATGCTTGCCGGCTGTGTTTGTGTGTGTGAGTGTGTGTCACACAGAAGTGTGAGGCTGTGATCTGAGAGTGTTTGCCGCTCCATAGCCACTGAGGGTTTGAGTTGAGGCCTGTTTGAACAGCTGAGAGTGTAAAACACAGACTGTATGCAGGAATGGGGGCAGAGATTAACTAAAGCGTATTAGTAAAATCTGATTTCAGCTAATATAGGTGGTGTGTAATGATCTAAAACCGGTGTTTACGCTCCTACACTCTCTCTGTTTGCTGCCCTTTTGCTTGACGTGCCGCCGCTCGGCTGCTCTCTGGACCCTCTCCTGCTGCGGGTTTCCCTCCCACTTGTGGGTGGAGATTATCTGAAAAGTTCTCCAGGGTACAAAGAGCTTTTCCAGTTGTTTCTATGACCTAAAATGAAAGAAATGCATTTGCAAATGACCATTTAAAAAAATCTCTTTTAAAACTCTTTTAAATCTCTTTTTAAACTGTTTTCTTGATAATGCTCCTCTAGCTATTGTTTATTCTTAGATTTTTTTTCTATATTCACTGGAAAAAAAACCCTTTGAGCATTTACATACTGACTCCATAGCTTCTTACTTTTGCCTTAATCTCTGGCCTTTCTTTGACAGGAGACATTCAGGTGTGTTTCCTAGCATTAACTTGGTTGAATAGCGGACACTGATTCAAGAACAGATGTGGACTAATCGAGCACTACATGTAAAACCCTGTAGTGTTTATTACTATAACATGTTACATATGCATGACATCTGACACCTCGAGTGTCAACATCAATTGGGGAAAGTTGCATATAAGGAGCTGTTTTGCTGTATAACAACAATTTGCCTTTTTTTCACTTTTGCACCAATCAGTGCTGCTCAGGTTCGATGGGTTAAATTGGCATTTGGTAGATGGACAGGTAGATGTGACGCGTTGTTCCCTAGCTCCTGTTGCACAGTTAGACAAACTTTAGGATATCCCATCCTACCCTATAAGAAACTGCAGTGGTCCGTATTTATGACTCAACCCAGGCTGGACACTGAGCCTCTGCAGAAGGTTGATAAAGTACCTGTTGCCTGTGCAACAGTATTTGGTTAACAACATCATCCGAATCAAGAAATGGCTTTGGGCCCAAATAAAACCACAATCATGGCCTTAAACAACAATAAAATCAGGCTATGAGCTAAGCAGTTACAGGCTGAGTGACTTCAGACAATTAAGCTTATTTATTTCTTACTTAGTTAGTAGATAATACCTTTTTTAATACATTAAACATTTTCTGGCCAAATTAAAGTCCTTCTGCAATGTAAGGAGTAATAGTAAAGTAATAAAACAAACATGAAAGAAGGTTCATTAGCATGGCTGCTGAAGCTGGCGTGTGCACGCCATGCCCAAACCTCCCAAAGCCTTGTCCTGCTGTGTCGTCTCGGACGGAAATCCGCTGATTGGGTTTATTTGTGTTTGGCTGTGTGAAATGTGAGCCTAGCTGGAGATTGACATTATCTTGTGTTTACATCGAGGTGGTTCTGTGTTCCCCTCTCTGTTTCACAGACTCCGTTTCATCTGGTGCACTTTGATTCCTGCAGGCACGCTGACCTCACGTGAGACAAACGTCTGTGAGCGTGAGATTTTCAGAGCTGATCTGGAGCTTGTGGTTTTGGTCAAGGCAAATAAAAGAGTGGTTTTAAGAGGAGGTTTGGGATGAGGGGCAACAAATGCTTCTTTTCAGTTCATATGCAGTACTCTGCCAAAGACTTGAGACACCTCATTTCTTTATTTTGCTTTGAATCACTTTCTTGGTGCAAAAATACATTACAGACTTTGGGGAAAAATAAAGAAATGTAACAAATGTGACCAAAGATACAAGGACCCTACATAAAATAATTCCACCCACTCAGCATTCAACACCACCAGTATACTTATCACCACGTGATCATCTGGAGTAATCTGGTTCAGAACTTGAGTTTGATTGTGCTTTCTTGTGTTAAATGATTCAAACGCAGGTCACTGTGTGTTGTTAACAAACAAAAAAAACATTCGTCTGAATCTGGTCAGGTTCCGGGACTGGACTGAAAATGAGGGTCTCGGAAAGTCCTCCAGGAAGCCTGGAGAACTGCTCCTCAATAAAAATACAAGAAGGTCTTGGTCGTTGGAAGCAAAATATGACTTTTGCACAGTAATGTCAAACTATGACTGTCTTTTCCAAATTTGGTTTTATGGAAACTTAGGAATTATTTCTGGCATCTCTTTGTTGCCCCTGCTACCTAACTGTTACTATCTTGTCTATTAACCCTGTATGATGCCCTCGGATAACACTGATGTAGGGTCTACCTTGCTTCCAGGAGCCACGGTTGCGCAGCTGCCTGTGACTGCAACTTCATACCAATAAAGCCCTAAATCAGTGCAACACACAAACTCGCTCCTTTAATAAAGTAACACCCTTGAGTGCGGCCAAATCGTTCTGAAATGAGCCCTAATGAATCCCACATGTAGCTTCAGTGTCGACGCCAGGTTTTTCACTCAGAGTTTGGTAGTGGAGAAGGAATAGGAAGTGGAGAAGACAGGAGCAAAGAGCAGGACAGGAATGGAGCCTCAGCTGAAAGTCTGCCTGGGCTCACTCTTCGGCTCGGAGTCGGTCATGAATGTAAGACACTTCCATGGAAAAAAAATGCATCAGTTGCGTGCAGGATTTCCACTCAAACAAAATGTTTGGCCTTCTGTTTTGCTTTTGGCAATAATTGTATTAATATGACTCATTAATATCTCCATTCATGAAATACATTGCCCCCTTTTTCACTGTAGGCAATACACTTGGCAGCCTTAGGGGACACTCCATTTGGGTTACATCAATGTACATTCTTCGCAATACATTCCTCGGAAATACAGCTTTCCTTTGTAAATCTCTCTCAATTTATGATGCCAAAATGCTTATCCATGCTTTTATGACTTCTTGAAGTTGATCAGTTTACTGAGCTGCTTTTTGGTCTCACAGCTTAGAACTCTTACTCATTTATAATACATTCAAAACTCAGCAGACACTAAATGTTACTATCATATCACTCCTATGCTATTTCACCTTCAATTTCAAAGCTCACTCAACTTCCTCATAGTTAAATCGCCTTTGTCTGCTTCATAGTACTCTTGATATACCTCAAAACACATCCGCCTTAGGTTGGACAGCCTGAAGGTACGCTGCTCTTGAGCTGCCACAAGTTACATTTCACTTAGGCTTCCTCGAAGTGTGGCTGTATTCTAGGAGTGCACTCTACTTAGCCCAACTAAAGGTACAATAAACGTGAGCTGGCTCAGGATTAGAGTTTAGATTCTCTGCCCGAACCCGAACCCGAACCCGGCCTGAAGCCGATATTTCCTGCCACTATCCTTATGGGTTTGGGTTCGGGCAGGGAATCTAAACTCTACAAAGCATTTAAAAAATGGTAGGGTTTAAATCGGACCTGGGATGATAATTAGTTATTGAAACAGGCCGGGCTGGGCTCTCCTCTTGCACTCCTCTTGGGCCTTTAGGGCTGCCTCAATATCAACCGGTTTTGCTTCAAACACTGTTTGACTGCCTTAATGGATATGTACCACCTGGGCCATCTCAAACTGTACTGTACTCGGGCTGCCTCCAAACATACTATCTGACTGCCTTAAAATCGCACTCCATTCACCTTGCACTTGATTTGGGATGCCTCAAAGCATGCTACACTTAGTCTGCCTCAGGCTTCATTCCACTTTGCCTGCCTCAAAGTGCACGCCACTTGAGCTGCCTCAAACTATTCTCCGCTAAGCCTGCTTCAGAATGCACTCTACCTTCCCTCCCTCAAAGGATATATTCCACTCGGGGTGCCTCAAAGTGCACTCCACGTAAGCTGCTTTAGGTTTCACACCACTGTGGCTGCCTCAAAGTTCACTTTGCTTGAGCTGCCTCAGAATCCCCTCCCCAGTCTGCCTCAAAATGTACTTTCCTTTTAAGTACACACCATGTGGGCTTCTCTGATATGTACTCCGCTTGATCTGCTTCAAGGTGCGCTCCACTTTGACTGAAGGGTATGTTCCACTTGGACTGACTTGAAGAAGACTCTGCTCTGGCAGTTGAAAGCAGACTTGACTCGTTCTTGCTCCACACCTTTGAGCAGCTCATGAACTGTGTCCCTCAGTGGCACCCACTCCTTTCAGACAAAGGTGAAAAGATCATGTATCTGGCCCTTGCCATATGTATTCAGCCCCTCTATGGACTCTCCCTTGGACCTTCTTGATGCGCTCTCTCTTTCTCTCTCTCTTTCTCGCTCTCTCTCTCTCTCTTTCTCTCTCTCTCTTTCTCTCTCTCTCTCCCTGTCTATT
>JBBMFX010055671.1:0-11035 GCA_037832545.1 Rhabdalestes septentrionalis
CTGCGGCGGTTCCAGTTCTTCTGGCCTGAAGATGCAGGAGAACCAGACTTCACTCCTGTTTATGGACTCACACTCACACCCAAACCATACAGAATGGGAGTCAAGCTGAGAGAACCGGCTAGAGAAATGTAGAACCTGATTACAAATGACTGTGGACTGATTGGTTGGCGAGTTCAGGTTTCTGCCATTATGACTGTACGTGAATGTATTATTGTATCATAACAGTATTAATATCAATAATATTTACCAAATATTAATATTTGATCTGTATCAAGAAAATGTGCATTTGGCTGTTAAAGCATGTTGCAAATTGATTATCCTCATTACAATGACACCAAGCAGTAGAGAGCACTCTATGGACTTCATAAAGACATTTCTGAAGCACTAGATTCTCCCAAGAGGACATTAGCCTCCATCATTCTCAAGCGGAAGTGATTTGGAACCACCAGGCTTTCTAAATCTTGCCACCCTCGCAAACTGAGTGAATGGGGAAGAGGGAACTTGGTCAGGCAGGAAACCAAAGAACCAGTGGCCACTCTGAGGGAGATCCAGAGATCCATTGTACTGATGGGAGAACCATACCGAAGAATTAACATTAGTGCCACATTGCACCAATCAGGCCTATATGACTCTGAGACTAGGACACGACTACTTGGCCAAAGTTCCCAACAAAATGTGTGGAGGAAAGTAGGCACTGACCATATCCTGATAAATACCATCCCTGCAGTCAAACATGGTAGTGGCAGCATCCTGCTGTGCTGCGACTGGACCTGGGAGAACAGTAAGCATAGAGGGAAGGATGGAAGCAGTAAATAATACTAATCCTCAAGAAACACATTTTCCAGGGTGCACTGGATTTCAGGCTGTGGTGAAGGTTTACATTTCAACAGGACATCAAAATCATCCTACCAAGAAAACTAAGGAATAGCTGCAAGAAAACTGAAGATCCTTGAGTGGTCCACCCAGAGCATCTCTGAAAAGACCTGAAAATGGATGCTTGTAGACGTACCCCATCCAGCCTGGCTGAGCTTGAAAGATTGGGCAAGAAAAAGATTGTAGGGTAACTTCCAAAAAATTGCTGCCAAAGTTTCTGTAACCGAGTACTAAGTGAAGAATTTGAATACTTAAATTAAAAGGATATTTTCATTTATTTTTAGCTTTGTTTAAGCTTTAATTTAATTAAATTATAGGATGAGTCTTAGACATAAAATGAGGACAACTCGAAGTAATCTGAAAATGTTCTACTCATTTTGTGACCACAATGTATCCAATACAATAAACCAGAGTTTATATTAGATGAGTAACAGCAGTGGACGTTACCACTGTTAGATTTTACTGCATTTGTTTATGGAAAATTTCCAATGCCAATTGGAGATGACCAACAAAAGGTATGAAATACTGTGGAAAAATATAATAATGATAATTGACTAGTAGCCATTTGTACATTGTTTTTTTGTTAAGAAAAGCAACTGTTGTGTTATGTTTTTCAATTAAAATTTTGTGTATCATCTCAGACAAAAGTGATGTAATCAAATCATTTTTTTCCAAAGTGTATATTAAAATGAATTTAAAGGTTTGTCTCTTCAGCTTTTCTCTGTCGTTTTGATGGGATAACATACCAATACATACATGTACTACATAGTAGCATATCCTTATGGGTTCACAGGCAATCTATGAATTGTCTGAAATGCCTGACATATGTTTACAGGGTTTTATCCTCATAGTCATGCTTGTGATGACAATCAACATAGTGGAATAAAGAATTGGGATTCCTGACGTGTCTTACACAGACACAATGTATTTTTTATTCAAAAATGTATATCATGTTTTTCTCTGATTTTCTCTTCTGTTAAATGGGAGGTTTTAGGGTTCTGCATCTTTGATCACCATTTAAAGCAGTGATAATCTCTTATGGTCTTCCAATAGCACTCAGTTAACTAAAGAAAACAAAATGCAATTTTCACAGATGGAAATGAAAGAAGACTTATGTCCAGTAATTTCGCCCTTGTAGCGTGATGGGAGTGCTCAAGCGCGGAGAGAAGCGAGAGAGCAGGTGAATCACGCAGTTTTTCTATGAATGCTCTAAACAGAGATAAGTTCCCACCAGGAACTAACATTCACACACATGCACAACCAGAGAGAGAGAGTACTCACGAATAGACAAGTCCTTCAGTTTGGGGCGAATGACTCAATGTCAGAGCGAAGAAGAAGCTCCCACTTCCTGTTTATATACTGTGACGCTTGTTCCCCTTGACCTTGATGTGTCACATGGTAGTGCATGTGACAGTTTTTGCTGAGGGGAGCCCCGACAGAGCAACCAGGTGTACGGCCTTGGAGAACCGGTCTACTATTGTGAGGATGACGGTCTTGTTGTCCAACTCAGGTAGACCGGTTATGAAGTCCAGTGCGATGTGGGACCAGGGACGGCGGGGAACCGGGAGAGGAAGGAGGGGACCTGGAGTAGGCTGATTAGGAGTCTTGGCCCTGGCACACACCGCACAGGCCCGGACAAATCCTCTAGCGTCAGAGGCCATCCCAGGCCACCAGAAGGCTCGTTGGAGGAGAGAGATGGTACGATTGACCCCGGGATGGCCAGCAATGGCAGAGGAGTGGCCCCACTGGATAACCTCGGCCCTCAGAAGAGTGGGGACATATAGACGTCCAGCAGGGGTATTGTCCGGTGGAGGCGCCAAGGTCTGCCCCTGGTGTACTCTGTCCTCCAACTCTCACTGGAGGGGCGAAACAACTAGGTCCCCCCAGGTTAATAGGCATGGTTTCCCTCCGGGGTTTGTCGACCTGGTACATCCTAGAGCGGGCATCCGCCTTGGTGTTCTTCGACCCCGGACGATACGAGATTTTAAAGTTAAATTCTTCAAAAAACAAGGCACACCGTGCCTGCCAGGGGTTCAATTGCTTCGCCTGCCGTATGCCTATATGGTTTTGGTGGTCGGTCCAGACGAGGAACGGGTCACATCCGCCCTGAAGCCAGTGACGCCATTCTTCCAGAGCCCACTTGATGGCCAACAGCTCACGGTCCCCTACTCCGTATCGCTGCTGAGTGGTAGAGAATTTTCTGGAGAAGAAACAGAGATGTAGTTTCTGGTCTGGACCGCGTTGGGAGAGAACGGCTCCTACACCCACATTGGAGGCGTCCTCTTCCACAATTAACGGGTTGGCAATGTCCGGGTGGAGAAATATCGGAGCAGTGGTGAAGAGGTGACAAAGGCGGTGAAAGGTGGTGATGGCATCGGGAGTGAGACTGAAGGTGGATTTGGCTGTTCGGGTAAGAGCAGTTAGAGGTGCTGTGACTACACTGAAGCCCCGGATAAAGCGTTGATAGAAATGTGGTGGAGCCCTGGTGGAAAGTGCATTTCTCCAACTTACAATACAGTCTGTGGGTCAGCAGCCTCTTTAAAACTGCCCCGACGTACTGGTGATGTTCTTCTATGGTCTTTGAATACATGAGGATGTCATCAAGGTAAGCAAAGACCCAGCGACCCAGCATGTCCCGGAGCACGTCATTTATCAGCCGTTGGAATGTGCCGGACTATTGCACAACCCAAAAGGCATAACAAGTGTCTCATATTGGCCAGTGGGAGTGATGAAGGCCGTCTTCCACTCGTTACCCTCTCTGATGCGGACCAAGATGTAGGCGATACGGAGATCCAGCTTGGTGAAGATGGTGGCGCCAGAAAAAGCGTCCAGGGCTGTGTTGGTTAACGGGAGTGGATGACGGTCCTTGATGGTAATTTTGTTGAGGCCCTGATAGTCGACACAAGGACGAAGTCCTCCGTCCTTTTTCTTCATGAAGAAGAACCCCGTGGCCTCGGGGGTGATGATGGTTGCAGAGTTCCTTGGCAGAGTCCCTCCGGGACATACTCCTCTATAGCCTTTTGTTCTTGTTTGAAGAGAGCATACAGGCGGCCACGGGGCGGAGACGTACCGGGTTGGAGGTTGATGAAGAGATCGTAGGGCCGGTGAGGAGGCAGGTGGACAGCTCAACTCTTATTAAAGACCTCCTTAAACTTCCGCTATGGCTCCGGTGTGGTAGAGGGGTCGACTTTGGGGTCCTGGGGCTCCCCTGAACATGTCTGAACCGCCGCCGTGAAACAGAGCTCCTGACAGGTCGTCCCCTTCTGAAGGATCCGGTTCTGTGTCCAGGAAATCAGAGGGTCATGACGGAGCAGCCAGGGGTAACTAAGGATGATGGGAGGAGAGGTGAGGTGAGTGATGAGGAAGGTGATCTTCTCGACGTGCTTGTCGATGGTGAGTTGGAGGGGGCACGTACGAGAAGTAATGGGACTGTGATGGAGGGGAGGACCGTCTATGGCTGTGATTCGAAGCGGTCAGGAGAAAGCCTCTATTTGTACACCCAGCTTAACAGCAAAATTAAGGTCAATAAAATTGCCAGCAGCTCCTGAATCAACAAAAGTGTCGACACTGACCTGTCTGTGGCTGTGCTGGATGTGTGCGTGAATCAGGAGTCGGGAAACGTTGATGTAGGTGGAGTTGGTGGTAAACAACCCAGATGAAGACCTCCTCAGCTTCACTGGGTCTGGGGATGCGCAATAAGCGCAGAGCCCCTCCTTATAGTGGTGGGTCCACTCCACCTGACTCAGCGAGGCACGCCCTATCTGCATGGGTTCCCCAGCTTCGCCGTGGGCCTCCGACGGAGGTGGAGGGTCCTTGATGGTAGTAGGTACTCGATATGGTGGCGTAGTCGG
Organism: Rhabdalestes septentrionalis; assembly: GCA_037832545.1. Classification (NCBI taxonomy): domain Eukaryota; kingdom Metazoa; phylum Chordata; class Actinopteri; order Characiformes; family Alestidae; genus Rhabdalestes; species Rhabdalestes septentrionalis. The sequence goes on from JBBMFX010055671.1 coordinate 4,725, forward strand.
TGTTGGCGGCAGGGTACGAGGAGCTGTTCGAGGACAAGAGCTGATGCGAGCGTCGATCCGCTGGCACAGTTGGATCAGCTCCTCGAGCATGTCAGGCAGCTCTCGTCCGACGAGGAGATCTTTAAGATGAGCAGAAAGCCCCTTGTAGTACGGCGTCCGGAGAGCGGGATCGCCCCATTTAGCCTGTACGGCGAGGGTGCAAAATTCCGTGGTGTATTTACCCACCGGACGGTCGCCCTGCCGCAGATGGTAAAGCTTAGATGACACTTCCACCTCACTGTCTGGATGTTGAAACGCGGCCTTCAGGAGCTTGGTGAACTGAAGATAGTTGTGACAATCTGCGATGTTGCTCCGAAGGATCACTGTAGCCCACTCAGCTGCCTGCCCAATGAGGAGGGAGACGAGCAGCGCGATCTTCACTCTTTCACTGGAGTAGCGGTCTGGCTGGAACTCGAACAGTAGATCGAGGTTATTTCGAAAAACATCGCACCGCTCTTCTACACCATTCCATTTCTCAGGGAGTGATATCTTTGATTGACGGGAAGATAAAGGAGAAGGTGAGGTAGACGGAGGGTCCGGTTGAGGCTGAGGCATGTCGGCAGCAGCTCCATGGCTGGTAGCTTGGAGCTGAGCAACGACCTGGGTGAGATGGTCTACCTCCCCGCGTAGATGACCAATCTCAATACCCTGCTGATTCATCAAAGCCATTAACTGTTCCCACTCCGCTGAGCTTAATACTTTTGGCTCTGACATTCTTTCACAGATGGAAATGAAAGAAGACTTACCTCCAGTAATTTCACCCGTGTAGCGCAGGGGTGTGGATTTAGGGTGGACAGAGGGGATGCATCCCCACCAATATCCTCCGAACATTGAAATGTCCCCACCAATAATTTAATCCACTTAAATAAATAAAAAAATAATGCTGTCAACAATAACATAGACATGCAGAAAGGGATAAATCACGTGCTTTCCTTGAGTCCTCCTGCCCCCAAAGCACATATGAACATTTTGATTGGCTGTGCCTTTCCCTGCTATCATGTGAGAGGCTATTGCTGCATTCAGATACAAGCAGCGCCCAATTCAGTGGATTTTTTCTCATGCAAGAAGGTGTGTTGGGTCAAAGCGGTAAAAAAAAAAAAATGTACAGGCAGCCGGTAGTTATCACGAAATAAGCCCCTTCAGTGTGATACAAGGCCCTCCGCTTCGCGTCGGGTCCTGATCACTCTGTCAGGGCTTATTTCGCGATAACTACAGGCTGCCTGTACATTATCCCGCTTATTACACAGCTACTTGCCACATACGGAAAAAAGCTGGACATGAGTATGAATTTGAAACATTTTATTAGAATATTTGTTTTAAATTAACTATTTTATCCTTCTGCGAAACAATATAGTACCACGTGACTAACATTCAAACGTTGGCGCGTAGGGATTTTAAACATACAAGTAGTAGCAGCTATGCGTTTTACTTTTGAGCGGTTATTTGAAAAGAACAAACCTACAAATGTCTCAACTGACCAATCAGAATCAAGTATTCCAGAGAGCCGTGTAATAAGTGAGGATGGCGGCAGCAACAAAAAAAAAAAGAAGCTGGACATAAGGAGCTTTTTTTCAAAGAAATCTGTAAGCCACTTCAAGTTCGCTACTGAATCCATCAAAGTCCATCAAAGTAACATTATAGCAGGGCAGGCTATAGTCTGTGAATATGGACTTAAAACTAACAGCAGATATTGATGTCAAACAAATATCCCAGCAGATCATTTCTCTTAACGAGAGGCGAAGGCATGTTTTTGACGACGCTGACGATAGCTCCTTATTCGCATCTCCTTATTTGAAATATTCGTTCCACCTTAAATGCTGAATTCCCTGCTGCAAAATCGCTATTTCGCCTGTAGGGGGGGAACTTAACTGAGGTTTTCATTCAGAATAATATTGCCTATTTAAATGTACTGTTTCAGTAAAAATACGTAAAGATATAAAAACATATTTAATGTTTACATGGCAGTGATCTCTTTCCATTCAAAATCATAAACTATTCTGTAACTTTAAACGCTGGGAACTCATTAAAAGCTGGGGCTCATAAATTAATTTCCAAGCAGATGACTTAAATGCTTTGGTCCACTGAAATCTCACTTATTTGCTCATATGCACATAGGCTTATTATATATGGCAAATTCTTGCTGGAAGAAATGTCAATTGAAATCTCACTTGTTCAAGGTAAAATAAATGCTTTGGTCCAAACAAGTAACAAGTGATCCTCGTTCTACACATGCTTTTTTACTTTGAACAAGTGAGATTTCAGTGGACCAGAGCATTTAACCCTTTCCTTTCTAGCTAGAAATGGCCATTTATTGCAAAACAATGCGCATATGAGCAATTTTCCTATATGAATTTGACAGTGAGGAATGTTTTGGTCCAAACATGTAACAAGTGATCCTACTTCTACACATGCTATTTTACCTTGAACAAGTGAGATTTCACTGGACCAAAACATTTAACCCATTGTTTTATTGCCAAGTAGTTGCCATATATTACATGCCAATGTGCATATAAGCAAATTTCCCATTTAAATTTGACAGTGAAAAACGTTTTAGTGATTCTAGTTCTACACATGTTATTTTAACCAATAAATATGATTTCAGTGGACCAAAGTATTGAAGTCATCCCAGCGTTTAAAGTTACAGAATAGTTTAGGATTTTGAATGGAAAGAGATCACTGCCATGTAAACATTAAAAATATTTTATGTCTTTACATGTTTTTCGGAGACAGTACATTAAAATAGGCAACGTTATTCTGAATGTCAACCTCAGTTAAGTTTATATACTGTGACACACTCGTTCCCCTTGACCTTGACGTGTCACGTGGTAGTGCATGTGACAGCAATTGTCTGAGTCTAGATCTCCAAAGTTCTCTAAAGTTCATTGTTTTTAAAGAAACTGACACCAAGACACCACAAATCCAATTAAAAAAAATTCATCAGGGCGGATTCCTGTATTCTGTTGTGTTTTCAGTTGGGATAGCATCAAATTAGTTAAGGGTATGTGTGTGTCATTGGCCCTTACAGCAGGATCATAATGTTCCATGACGAGCCCCTTTTCAATACTTGAAAGAAAAAATTAGATTCTCCTGTTTTTTTGGAGATGAAGTTGGTGTTCAGATTCTCTGTGAAAACACCAATGAAAAGGTGTTCTGAACAATATCCACGAAGGAGTGATCACTTTGTGCCATCATGAATCAACACCCATCCCTTTATTTCATCCACATTCAAAGACATGTAGCAGAGACCAACATGATTATATGAGTTTGGGTCATGTATGGTCTTTTCAATTTGCCACCATTACACACTTTCAGACTGCTGGACACAAGGTGTCTGTCAGAGATTTCCCAACACGTGACACACACGGAGACCTGCGAGATGGCATCAGGTGAGGGTTCACTTTATTGATAACTGCAACTGAAAGGTGGCTCGAGGGCCGTCACAAACACAAATACAATAACAGTCAACCAAACCAGTATGTTCCCGTGAAGAGGAGTGTGAAGGGGAGAACCTAAATAGTGCAGGGGAACCTCCGGGAACCAATCAGGGGGTAAACAGAAACTCGGAACACGTGAGGGCATGAGTGGACTTAACTAAACACAGGTTGGTACTATTTACAGTGGTGATAGTTCTCTAAGCCATTCTGGCTGGTGGAGGGGATTTCCCAGGGGTGATTCCGCGCCCTCTGGTGGTCGCTGAGGGCGTAGGCAGAGGGCTCACGCCTTTGGTACTGTGGCGCCCTCCGGTGGTCGCAGACCGGAACTGTGACAGTGTCCCAAATATCAATAGCCAAAACTAGACCCAGGTGTGACAGTGCCACACACTGATGAAGCAAAATTGTGAATTGTAAAAGATTTATTGCTTTTTCAGCAAAATATGCTTTTTCTTAATACAGAAAAATATTTATCTTTGATATATATACATGAATTATTTGAATACTGCTGTAAATATACAATTATGTGCATTTATGAAGGCAGAGAGCTCAATTCACCAACCAATCAGCACGTCCACAGACATTTGTAATGAGGATCTACATTTCTCAAGCTGGTTCTCTCAGCTTGACTCCCATTCAGTACGGTTTGGGTGTTTGTGTGATTCCTCAAACAGGAGTGAAGTCTGGTTCTCATGCATCTTCATGCCAGAAGAACTGGAAATGCCACAGCAGGGTGACCAAGATGAGGAAGAGCTCCATGCAAGCCAGACCTTCACCAAGACAAACACGAGGCCCTGCAGACATCACACATCAAAACGCATCATCATTTAATCAGAGATTAGATCTTCTAGAAATAATTAGAGCCTAGTATCTTAGTAAATGGAGAATGTACATTTAGACTAAGATTAATATTGTGTTGTGCCAGACCTTCACCAAGACAAACATGAAGCCCAGCGCACATCGTACATTAACACATCATTTTATCAGAGATTAGCCTTTCTAGACATGATAGCATAATTGTAAAATATCCCTAAATGAGAAATTTGCTGTGAAATGGACCTGGCGTGAATTGAAACATGATAAGAGTATGAATGTGAGTAGTCCACCTTCAATCGCCCCGGCATTCCGAAAATTTCAGGGAATTTTACGGTTGTATTGAAACATTCAATAACTGAGATGTTACCATTTCTGATCATTGTTTGACCTCCCTGTAGTGTCCATTGCAGATAACTCTGGGTCTAAAATGCCGTAATGAACCGAGCAGACCTAAGCCTATTCATTGTCTGAACTTACTTATCCATGATTACATAATAAGATGTATTTGTTTACTGGTAAAAGCCAGAGATCAATGGAACAAAGTAACAGGATTACAATGGTAAGGACTTTGCTCCTTTGCCTCATTTGTGTCTTGGTGAAGATCAGTCTGCATCAGTTCCAGATGTGCTCTAAATGACCCAGTATCTGCTGTGACCAAACGGTGCATATATGCATTGTGTTCAGGGGATGTGTGTGTTGAGGAAAGACAGACACTTTTGCCAGTGTGCAAGGGGTATGTGGTGTAATCTACAATAATGGTGTAATCTACAATAATGGTGTAATCTACAATAATGGTGTGGGAGGGGAGACAGACTCTGATGATCTTCTCATCTGTCTTCGTTATTCGCTCTTAAAGATTCAAGATTCAAAATTTTTTATTGTCAATACAACATTATACACAGTACACATCGTATCGAAATGCCGTTTCACCCCAAGCCCCCCATGATGCATTTATAAGAATATCAAAATACAACTACAAAGGATGTAAAATTACAAATAAATAACTAAAGTAAATAAAACAAACTAAATTCATGCAAGGTATAAATATACTAATACTGGCTAATTATATTTAAAATAACAAAGACAGGACAGCAGTTTCACTAAAGTACAACTTTGTTCCGGTTGGTGTTTGGATACCAGGTTCAGATTATTTCCATTATATTGTAGACAGACCAGACAAAGACACGAGCAAATTGTACAATGTGCAAGTATAACAAGAGTTAATGTGTTCAGTAACCATGAGACTGAGGTGTGCAAATAATGCAGGGTCTTATAATCTGAAACGCAAAAAATTCCACAGCACGCCCTCTATAGTCCCACTCTAGAAAATGTGGGTGGGGAGCGGGGTGTTGGTGAGGAGCAGGAAATGAAAAATTTCCCCCATATGAATGAAAGCACCATATATGATTCCATATCCCATTCAATAACTGAGATGCTACCATATCTGATCATTGTTTGACCTCTCTGTAGAGAGTCCTTTGCAGATAACTTTGGATCTAAAATGCCGTAATGAACTTAGCTGACCTTATCTGTGATTACGTAATAAGATGTATTTTTTTTACTGGTAAAAGCCAGAGAACAATGGAACAAAAGTAACGGGATTACAATGGTAAGGACTTTGCACCTTGGCCTCATATGTGTCTTGAAGAAGATCAGTCTGCCTCAGTTCCAGATGTGCTCTAAATGACTCAGTATCTGCTGTGACCAAACAGTGCATATATGCATTGTGTTCAGGGGAGGTGTGTGTTGAGGGAAGACACTGTTTTCTGTATAGTACAATCAACCAGTCAATTTCTTGTAATTATTTACCTGCTGTCACAAATGTACCTCCTTCTGGGTTGATCCAGCCATTTAAAAGGTTGTGCAGCAAAGGAGAATCTGAATGGTTATTGGAGGCAGACAGCAGCACCACAGCCGACACCATGCTGGGCTCCTTGGTCCTGGTTTTGATTTTCATCTGCCTCCTCTTCCTCCTCTTCCAGATCCAGAGGCCCAAGAACTTTCCTCCTGGACCCCGACCTGTGC